>JBBBDQ010001452.1:1125000-1277500 GCA_037127315.1 Ascarosepion bandense | reverse complement strand
ATATGGATTTTTTTCTTGTAAGCAAAGAAAACATTTCATATAACAATTTACATGTTTTAGCTTTTGTTAATATTTCCCATTTAACTGTAGGAGTTTTATTAGCATCTTTCAAATGCGAATAGTATTGAGAGAGAGAGAGAGAGTGGGGGTGGAAGTACTAGACAATGAAACATTATAACTTAGTATGTATGCATGACAGAGTTCAACAACAATCTATGCAAAGCAGCTTCTTTCTACATACTTTAGCTCTCTTAACATTGTAAAGATCCTGATAGTTTTGGATCAAGCCTTATATATCTACTCACCAATGGCAACGTTATTGACACCTGAACCAAGTTTACTGACCACTCCACTGGCTTCATGACCCAAAAGCATTGGTGATGTCAAAATAAAATTGCCAATTCTTCCATGTGTCCAATAATGGACATCGGAGCCGCAGATGCCGACGTACTGCATTGCCAGTTGAACTTCTGCAAATGATAAAAAACCAGTACTGAACAAAGGGTTAAAGATTTCTTAACAAGGGAGGTAATCCTGTTAATGACAATAGCAGAAGAAAAAAATAGAGAAAGAGTAAACAAGGTTTTGAGAATTGAAAATCAATCTATATTTTTGAAAATCCAAATGTGAATCTGATCTTAATAAATAAAAAAAAAAAACAGAGATTTTTTTGCTTAAAATGTTCATGGCAAGTGCTTCGAGAAATGTTACTGCAAAATATTTATCAAAAAATTTAGTCAGGCCATATCTTTTTCAATACAACTTTTGTCTTATAAAACCACCTCCTACTATGGGCAATGGTAAGTTGACCAAAGAAATGCCAAAAATAATTGTGTACAGCACTTTGACAATTTCAAAATCATTAGGGATTTTTTACAACTCCTAATATCATGTAAACTGGTAGTGTGTCATATTATTTGAACAGTGTATGCTCAGATGTTTCGGCTTAAAATATACCATATGTTTCTCCTGCAGGTTCCCTTTTCAGTTGAATGCTTGCCAATTTGAATATAACCCCAACAAATGTTCACCTACAGACTCTAGAATAATCCTAGCCAATACTTGCTTACAGATCCGAGTATAGCTCTGGCCAACTTTTGGCTAAAAACCTGAGTGTAGCCCCAGTTACTGTTTGTCTATAGAATTGAGTATAGCCCTGACCAAAAATTGCCTATGGATTTAAATATAGCCCCAGCCAACATTTTCCTATGGACCCAAGTATAGCCCAGGTTGATGTTCACCTACAGATTTGAGTATAGCCCCAGCCATCATTTGCCTATGAACTTGAATACAGCCCCAGCCAACATTTGCCTACAGACTTGAGTATAGCCCTGGCCAACATTTGCCAACAGACTCAAATATAGCCCTGGCCAATGTTTGCCTATGGACTTGAGTATAATCCTTTGCCTACAGAGCCAAGTATATCCCCAACCAATGTTCACCTACAGACTTGAAAATAATCCTAGCCAATGCTTGCTTACAGATCTGAGTCTAGCCCTGGTCAACTTTTACCTACAGACCCTAATGTTGCCACAGTTACCATTTGTCTACAGAATTGAGCATAGCCCCAGCCGAAAATTGCCTATGAACTCAAGTATAACCCTGGCCAACATTTTCCTACGGACCCAAGCATATCCCCAGTTAATGTTTGCCTACAGATTTGAGTCCTGGCCATCATTTGCCTATGAACTTGAATACAGCCCCAGCCAACATTTGCCTACAGACTTGAGTATAGCCCTGGCCAACATTTGCCAACGGACTCAAATATAGCCCTAGCCAACATTGGCTAACATTTACCCACAGACCTGAGTATGATTCTTTGCCTACAGACCCAAGTATAGCCCCAACCAATGTTTACCTACAGACTCCAGTATAAACCAGACCAAGACTTATCTACATCATGTAAGCTGGTGCTGAAAATTCTGATCAAATAATCAAACCTCAGAATTTTCCGAGGTGTCTTTTCTTGGTTGGACATGACTTTTAACATTCTCACGAAGAGCAGTGTCAAGTCATGGATCGATCCCTGCCACTTGTAACATGTAAGACTTGCCTAAATAGACATTGTCAAGTAAGATTCCTTTCTTTAGAGAAGCTACCCTGCATGGTACCCTTAAAATCCCCAAAATCATAATATTAGAGCATGCTGAAAAATTCTTGTCCAACCTGAAATCTGACCCAAAATAACTAACCATTGAGAATGGCAGAAAATTTAGTTAAATATTTTACTAAAGTTGGAAAATTTTAAGTTTAAATTTAACAAATATCGGTTCAGAACTTTTTGAGTTATTTAGGTTTATTTTATTTGCATAATAACTTCAAACAGGGTGGACATAGATACAAGGAACTTACCCCCAGGACCAGGCTCTGGAATGGGCTGATTTTCCTACAAAGATATGAAATATAATATAACAAGAATGTCAGAATTAACCTTTTGTTTAAAAAATAAAAGAAAAGAAAAGAACAATATAGATGCTAAGCAAACAGGACATAAGCACAAGTAATTCGTTTTGATTTTGATTTGATTTTACCGCATTTGTATTCCACTGAGTAATTTTATTAGCCATGTTATGTTGACGTTTTTATTTTTTGTTGGGTTGTCTTAAGTTTCCATTTATCCAAGGTTATTTTTAGGTGATTTCTTTTTGCAGGGTTTTATTTTTTTTTTTTTTTTTGACTGGATTCTATGTTTTTTGTTTTGTTTTTTAGATTGATTTTAGGTGATTTCTTCCTTAGAAAGTTTTCTTTTTGACTAGTTTGTGTTTTCTTGCTTTTTGTATTTGCTTTTTTTGTTGTTGTTAATATTCCTCTTTGCATTACAGGTGAGGAATCTCAAGATTGAGGTGAGTGACAAGATGATTGTTTTGGTTTTTTAATTTCAAAGTTTAACCAGTTAGAATTTTCTATATTTTGATTAGGTGTATTAATTTTTTTTTTTTTTAATGGGATGTGATGTAAATTGTTGCTTTTCTTTTGTTGATATCAGTTATATACATCATTATTTCAATGAATTTCTTTAGCTCCTGGGTTAGTGCCACGAATTCGCAGAAATCATATTTCTCACCCTTGTGTTTTTGGGTTTTGGTTGCATTTGGTTAATATACTATTTAGTGTTTGCAGCAATTTTCCTGGTTTCAGGAAATGTTGTTTCCATATTTATGATCTCTATTTTTTTCCAAGCTTTAAATAGATGTCAGTCTGCGGGGGGTGGGGGTTACAAGTTATGCATTTTATGGTCCCTTCGCAATCAGTTTCTTGGTCTGTACTGCTGCATATTAGATATACCAAAATTCTAGTACATCTGTTTTTATGATGGCCAAATCTTTGGCAGTTATGACATCAAGTCTAAGAATGTAAATTTCAAACTTTTGTGATGATATAACCTATTTTTATTTCATTTGGTGGTTTAGATGTGTTGAATTTTAATATATATGTATTAATGTTTATGGTTTGATCATTTCTTTTAATTGTTATTCTAGTTACATCTATTACATTTTTTTTTTTAGGTTAACTTTGAATTTTGTAGAAAGCAAGTTGCCAGGTTTGAACTTTTGATTACACCTCTAAATGTGTTCAAAGATTTTGGTATGGCTAGGTTTTGATTTTTAAGTTATACACTATTTTTTTTTTTAATCGTGTCACCCCAAGCAAGGCATTTTACTGCCACTGTTGTGCAGGGGGTAATATAGGAAGAATTTTATGAAGAGTGAGAGGTTGCAGGGGGTGTCAGGAAGAGAGTAGGAGAGGGAAGAGATTACTGATGAAAGTGGGGTGTACGAGGAGGAATGTTATGAGGAGTGAAAGGTTGCAGGGGGTGTCAGCAAGAGAGTAGGGGAGGGAAGAGAGTACTGATGAGAGTCGGGTGGATGTCGAAAAGCATGAGAGAGAGGATGTAAGTTAGTGAGACATGAGATGACGATTGACTTTACATTTAAATTCTTGGAGATTGTAACTGTCAGGAAAGCAAGTACGCGGAAGAGAATTCCACAGGCAAGAAGAGCGAGAAAAGAAGCTGCTGGAGTAGAATTAGCGTTTAAAATTTATTGGCTTCACAGTAACAGGGTGGGACCTAGTTGCTAATCTTGTGGCTCGAGGAAATTCATATATAAAGGATACCAGTGCGCTAAGTTCATCAGAGCAGAATCTGTGAAAGTATTTGTAGAAGAGACACAGGGAAGCCACACTGCATGGGTGAGAAAGTGACTGTATCCGAGCTGCCAAGTCTGTTTTTATGATGGCCAAATCTTTGGCAGTTATGACATCATAAAAGTCTTAGAATGTAAATTTCCACTTTTGTGATGATATAAACTATTTTTATTTCATTTGGTGATTTGGGCGTGTTGAATTTTAATATATATGTATATATATATATATTAGGGTAGGGCTAGGCCATTTATTTTAATTCTTATTCCAGTTACATCTATTACGTTTTTAGGTAAACTTTGATTTCTTCTAGGGACCAAGTTGCCAGGTTTGGACTTTTGATTACACTTCTAAATGGCTAGGTTTTGATTTTTAAGTTATACACTATTTGAGGATTTTTCTGCATATAATTTTGAAAGTATATTACTTTTTCAATTATAAATGGTGATAGGAGTTTCATCAAGAGATTCCATTACTATATATTAAGGGGAAGTAACTATGCAATTCTGATGAGGAGCTTTTCCTTTTCTTTGTTGCCATATATATTTTTTTCATTCATCATCCTTGCTCCCAAACATCCATGGAGCCCTATCATAGCAAACAGTTGGGGGAAATCTCATTCACCCCAAGCATTTCAGGGATACAAAAATGGTATACTCAGGTTAAGTATTTATATGTAATTATCAATAATTTCTTTCATAGAGGCATTATAAATAAAAAAGAAAATCCCAACACTCAATAATATTTACTACATCCATTGCCTATACTCCACTGCAAGCAATGAGCCTTAAAACAACACTATATATATATATATATATATATATATATATATATTATAAATTATACTTTAGAACATGTACATAATTTCTATATATAATCGCTACGAAGGTACGTTCGTTTCAGCATTGAAGCCTCAATGCATCATCAGGTGATGTGTCTATATATTATATATCAAGCACTGTTTTATATATATATATATTGTACTAGTTTTTATATATATATATATTGTACAATAATATCTACTACATCCATTGCCTATACTCCACTGCAAGCAATGAGCCTTAAAACAACACTATATATTTTTTTTTTTTTTTTTTTTTTTTTTTCATAAGCGTTTCACCCCGAGCAAGGCATGTCACTGCCACTACTGTGCAGGGGGCTACGTAGAGAGGAGAAAGGCTGGTTAAATATAGGACATAACAGAGGGTGGGTGATAGGCGGGTGAGGATACCGAGAATGAGGGTTGGGTAGATGAGAGTGTTGTGAGAATAGTTGGGAGTTAGTGTGATAGGAGGTGTCTATTGACCCTACATTTAAACACCTGGAGATTGTAACTGTCGGGAAAGCAGACTTGTGGAAGGGAGTTCCACAGGCGGGAAGCGCGAGAAAAGAAGCTGTTGGAGTAGAATTTACGGTTACATCTTATTTGTTTAACTGTAAAAGGGTGGGACCTAGTTGCTAATCTAGTATCTCGTGTAAATTCGTGCTTGGGCGGCACCAGTGATCTAAGCTCATCGGAGCAGAAGCCATGAAAGTACTTGTAGAAGAGGCACAGGGAAGCCACATCACGTCGGTGAGAGAGTGGTTGCAGCCGGTCTGCCAAGTTAGTATCAACCACGTTACAGATCCTCCTTTGTATTTTGTCAAGAAGCCCAAGGAGAGCAGCAGGGGCACCCGACCAGATATGGCAGCAATATTCAATACACGGGCGGATGGTAGATATATATATATATATATATATTATAAATTATACTTTAGAACATGTACATAATTTCTATATATAATCGCTACGAAGGTACGTTCGTTTCAGCATTGAAGCCTCAATGCATCATCAGGTGATGTGTCTATATATTATATATCAAGCACTGTTTTATATATATATATTGTACTAGTTGTTAAAATGGTTTATAAATTCATAGTATCACTACACAAACATTTGAGCGCTTCTCATTGGGTGAAAAATTGAAATGAAAATTAAATGGTGAAAACGGTTTATTTATGGTGATATGATGTTTAAGTGAATGTGGGGTTGGGAGCTTATTCTAATTCTGTCGGCCATATTGTAGCCTTAGAGATATGGGTTAGGAGAGGTGGCTTAGCTTAAGACAGGTTCCTTATTTATTTTATCTGGGTAGTTCTTATATTGGGGTTTACGGCTTTTTTTAAGGAAGGGTAAACATTTTTTGTGTTTATTTTACTGTTGTCCAAGTGTGATGGGAGGGGCGTCGCTGTTCATGAAAACAGTGTAAATAAATGTGGGGTGGAAATTTAGAATCGTCTAGTCGTCCGTTCGTGGTTCTAGAGGTGGCGCTTTGGGTTAGTAGAAGGGTGTGGGGTAGCTTAGTTTTGGACAGGTTGCGTTTTCATTTAGTTTAGGTATTTTATATTGTTTTTTTTGTTTTTTTATGCAGTGTCAATTCTTCACCCGATGAGAAATGTGCATAGCAGCTTTGAAACACAAAAATTTTTGTGTCGTGATACTATGAATTTATAAACCATTGTAACAACTAGTACAATATAATGCTCTACGTTGTATCGAGCACTCTTTATAAAAGTAAATGCATGAACAACAGGTAAAAAAAAACCTACGAGTTCCACAACTTTGTTACAATATATATATATATATATATATATATATATATAGTGTATGTTTTTATGAAGAATATACAACCCATATATATTTTAAAAGACTGCAAAAAATATTTTCCGAAATTACACTGGTCAATAGTTTTTTGATAAAACATACACACACACACACATATATATATATATATATATATATATATATATATATATATATATATAGGCACTCATTTTCAATATCTAAATTTTAAATTGAATTTTGAATTGAATTTTTTAAAAAGTTTTAATTAAAACCTAAATGATTAAATTTACTATTTCCAGTAACCAAAATATTATGATGTATTTCAAACAGAAATTATACTGATTGCAATATAAAAGTTTGACATTTTTTTAATCTTTTAATTTTTCAGACATTTTTAAGCAATCAACACATTTGTAAACAAAAGTTAATTCTTGGTTTTAAAAATCTAGCAAAAATAAAATATACATCTGTGACACACTATTTTTGAAAAACTAGCAAATTTTATGTTCAATTAATCTGATTTACACAAGTACTACATATTTATAGCATGAAATTTAAAATAAAACTATTGCTTAATCACAGTGTTGAACTTTTTGACCTGTCCGCTGTATATCAATCGTATTGACAGTTTGTCAGGTTTGGAATAAGTGTATAGCGATCACAAGTGACAAAATTGTACAAATGTTTTTGCGGGTAAGGGGAGGAAATTCTAACCTTTTAATTTGCACATAGAAATTACCATACAAAAAAAAAACTTCAAATACACAAATAAAAAAAAAACTTTTAATTATTTTGAAAAATAGGGAGGTCAAACAGTTTGTATTAAACTTTTTTAATTTTTGATTACTAAATATAATCTTCACTTAATTAGTTTTTAAACTAACCCCAACAAATCTTTGACGTTTTCAAAAAATATTTTCGAAACTTTAAAAATTATTATAATTAAAAAACAAAAAATGAAAACAATTCTTTCAAATTTTCATTAGTAAACAAAAACATTTTTTCTTCAGACTATAAAGTCCTTAATTTTTATTTATTCAAGTAAAATTATCAAATTAAATAATATCATAGTTATATTGTATTTTTCATTTTACTACTGGGAGCAGTTTTTCGGAAATATAGGCCAAATTGTTAAAAAAAGTAATAGATGATTTACATTCTCCAACGTGTCCTGCATTTATCTAATAAAACCATTTATTGCAAGAAAATTTAATTTCTTAAAATTTCATGAATTTATGTGGAGGGGACAATGGATGTAAAAAATATATTTTTAGTAAGATTTTTTAAAAATAATGATTTCAAAAATAATTTAATTCATTTGTGAATAAGTACTGAAAGTTTCATTAAAATCCAACAATTATTTGATTTTTGCAAGAATTTTCAAATTAATGTGTTTGTCACCGGAAAAAAACTGAGTTATGGAATATTACATTTTCCATTGTAAACTCTAGTAATGATTTGTTTACCCGCTAACTAAAATCAAAACAAAATATTTTATCAAAATTTTAAACGTGTTAGAAGGGATAAATAATTAAAAATTCTTTGATCTTTCCTCTTAATAATAATATAAACATTTTGATGGAAAATGTTTGTTTTTAATAAGATTGAGGCCTTTTTTATTCATATTATGCTGGTTTTTTTTCAGCAATTTAGTGGAGGAACCTATATATATATGTGTGTGTGTGTATTATCGAGGCAGCAGATAATTTTCTAAACATATACTGTTAAATATAAGAGACAATGAATGTCTATTATGTTTAATCATGAGCCGTTCTAAACATCATATTTTGGCTTTAATTTCAGGTGAAAATAAAGACAAAAATTCTCCAACATTTGGATAATTTTTATTAAGTAACCTCTTTGAAGATGGCTCATGTGAGCTGAAAGCTTAGAACCAACTTAATAAAAAAATTATCCAAATGTTGCAGAATTTTTGTCTTTATTTTCACCTGAAGTTAAAGCCAAAATACAATGTTTAGATTGGCTCATGATTAAACATAATAGACATTCATTGTCTCTTATATTTAACAGTATATATATATATATATATATATATAGGTTCCTCCACTAAACACAACACTCAATAAATACTGGGACTAACTAATACGACATCAACTTTTAGGCAAAATTCAACTTTTCTGATCAATACAGTCTCCTTCTGATTCCAATACTTCTCTTACAATTTGATGCCTTTTTTTGTAGAACAATTTGTCATTCCCCTCAAAATATACCTCAGTTTCCGATATCATTCCTTTGTTGGGGCCAGATTTCTTTCCCAGGAGCATTCTTTTGAGGTCTGCAAACAGCCAGTAGTCACTGGGGTCCGGATCTGGAGAATAGGGTGGATGCGGAAGCAATTCATGTAGTTTTTGCCATGTGATCGACTTGTAACACTTTTTATTCTTCATTTGTGGCCATTTTTTTGCGATTTCTTCCTTCAAATGCACCAGTAATGCTACATAATATTTGTTACTGATGGTTCTTCTTTTCTCAATATAATCAATGAACAAAATACCTTGTACATCCCAAAATATGGAGGCCAAATGTTTGCCTGCTGATGTTTGCAGTCTTTAGTCATTTTGGACTACTTTCACTTGCTGCTGTTCCCTCAGATGACTGCCGATTTGACTATTGAGTAAAGTGGTGGAACCATGTTTCATCCATTGTCAGATATTTACCCAAAAATCACTTCTTGTTTTTGTTCAACTGTGATCAAACACGGCACTCACTTTGAACACAACTTTCTCATTGACAAATGTTCATGCAAAATGGTAAATACACTGCCTTCTGATATGTTCAACTCCTCTGCTATCTCACACAACTTCAATTTACAGTCAGCCAAAATGTGTTTGTGGATATTTTTGTTGTTTTCGATGACAACTGCCTATTTTGGGCAACCTGAGAGTTCAGCATCATTTGTGTCTGTATGACTGCGTTTAAAGTCAGCATATAACCTCTTAACCATTGTTTCCAACGGAGCAGAGTCCGAAAAACACTTATCAAGCCATTGCTTTGCTTGAACAGTATTTTTTTCCCATCAGAAAGCAATGTTTTATTCACACACAAAATTCAGATTTTTCCATTGTTTTGAAAATGTGCAACAGTAGTTTCACTTAAATAACTAATTTGTAAACTAATAATCTGATTGGGCCCAAATTTAGTCATATGCCATTTGAAGGTTAGTACTTCATAAAAATTATATGGATCTTTTTATTAGTGGCACCATTTATATGTCAGACTCGGAACTTATTGAGTGATGTGTTTATATATATATTGAATATTGCTGCCATATCTGGACAGGTGCTCCTGCTATCCACCTAGGTGTCCTTGACAAAACTCAACAGAGAAGCTGTAATGTTGTGATCAACCCTGACTTGGCAGCTCAGATGCAGTCACTTTCTCACCGGTGCAATGTGGATTCCCTGTGTCTCTTCTACAAATACTATCATGGCTTCTGCTACAATGAACTTAGCTCACTGGTACCTACTACATATGAATTTCCTCGAGCCACAAGATTAGCAACTAGGTCCCACCTTTTTACTGTGAAACCAATAAAATGTAAACGCAAATTCTACCCCAGCAGCTTCTTTTCTTGCACTTTCCGTCTGTGGAATTCCCTTCCATTTACTTACTTCCCCAACAGCTATAATCTCCAAGAATTTAAATGTAAGGTCAATAGTCATCTCCTATCTCACTGACTTGCATCCTTTCTCTCATGCTCCTTTCTCCGTCCACTTCACTCTCATCAGTATTCTCATCCTTCTCTCACCCACTTCCTGGCACCTCCTATAACCTGCCTACACCTTCAGATCTCTGTATCTCACTTTCAGTCCTTTGTTAGAACGCTTCCCAGATATTTAAATTTCTGCACCTCTTTGATTTTACTATCACCCAATTGTAGTTGGCATTTTCGGCTACACTTTTTACTGATTACAACACATTCAGTTTTCTTTTAGTTGACACTAGCAGTATAGCCCGGCGTTGCTCAGGTGTAATGAAAGCTTTAAAACTAATCCATTGTCCTGGAGCTCAGACTCAGCCTAAAAAATATTAGTGTGAAGTTTGGTGAGAATCAGATAAAAATTGTGGATTTGTATAAAGGACATACAGACAAATAAACAGACACACACACAAACATCTTGCCTTTTATATATATATATATAATCGATTTTCTGCATTATTGTAAGAACTGCAACCTTGAAATGTCTGAATATCATTTCTTATGTCTTTGTCTACGAGTGTATCAAATTTGATTAAAATCGGACCACTCCTTCTATAACCCGATTTTTTCGATTATCGATTTTTGATATTTATTGGGGTTACCTCGACATAAAACCTAGCTAAGAACACTCGCAGACGCTTATAGTACAACTGTGTAAATTTTCAAAAAAATCGGTTCAGCCATTTCGGAGTTTATAGGTAACGGACCGACACACACACACAAAGTTCCATTTATAAATAAGTTTAGATTTAGATAGATGTAGTCCTTTCTTTCCGCTTTCTTTAACTACTTTCTGTAGGAGGTCTTGTAGTTTCTTTTTTGTATCTGCTATCAGCACTGTGTCATCTGCCTATCTTATATTTTTCAGATTGCAGCAGCCAATGACAAATCCTGGCAGCACTTTGCTGTTATGCGATATCTGTCCTCCTATAAAGCTGTGAATGCTACATGATCTTCCCAAAGATGAAGGAGAGACTTGAAGTAACAGAAATGTGGTTCTGTAGTGAATAGGAAATTAAGAATTAAAATCAACCTCTTTCTTCATTTTTCCAAAAAATTCACAATGGCATGTGAAATCCTGGTTTTTCCCCAAATAGAAAAAGGATTGAGCATGTGCTTGAAGAAAAAGTGGAACCCAGATTTAGCAAGTAGGTGTTAAATTGATTTTGACTAATGGGAGGACTTCAAGACTTAGTGAATCAGTGCTAAATTCAAAAGGTCAAATAAAAGGTTCAAAAGGTTAAATAAATGACCTCCATCAGTGGCAACCAGTCAGCCAGATGGAAGCAGAGAGAAAGAAAAACTAAAATGTAACTTCAACTTCAAATCAACCCGGGGGGGGGGGGGGGGATAAGGTCAGGTCCCACATTCTCTTCTCATAGTTTCTAGTGTACTGATTACTTTTACTTCTTCTTCTTCTTCATCCAAAGACATTCCTACAAAACAAACACATGTACTACACCAATTACTACTATAAACATTTTCTACAAATCTTGATACTGTCAACTTTCTCATTGAAAACGAACTCTACCCTTAACTTCTTAATAATGTTTCTAATTGCACATACAACTTATGTTAATCTTTCCTCTTAATAAATTTCTATTTTAACATGAAAAATGTACATTTTATTCTTACTTTATTCCACACAATTCCACGTGTCCAACCTGGCGATAACCAACGTTCTGATAACAATGAAAAACCTTATGATAAGTGAATAGTGACTTATCTGTTATAGTAAAGTGTGCTTGTGTGTTGAAACAGATTAACTGAATTTGGCCTTGTTAGTAAGATAGCCCACTATAAGAGGGGTATAAAACAAGAAAATCAAATTCTGTATAGAAACAACATTTATATATATATATATATATATATATATATATATATATATATATTATTAAGTAAATCATCGAGCTTTATATTCGACCTCAACAGAATGCAGAAAGCACTGGACGGCCGTTTCGTCCTTTATGCGGGACTCATCAGCAACGCGCATCCACTACCAGGAACCGAAACCCGACAGTTTTGGTTATTAAGCTGATGTCATACCAACTGTACCCTGTTGACGAAGAGGTAACGAATTAATTATGTATATACATATCAATTAAGTTTTTTTTACAAATAAAAGCAATGTCTTTTGATTGGTACAAAGGTCATTAAAAATGTTCATAGCAGCAATTGCAGAAAAGAGTTGACTATGTGTGTGCTTTGTTAGGAGTGTCTTTAAAGTCTCCACTCAGTCCTTGGGATACCAGTCAGTTGTTAAGTGGCTCAGTGAACAGGGAAGAAGAAGATGAGAGAAAAAGGAGAGGCAACAAGTCATTTGGGAATTCACATTCCGATTTGATTCCTGGGCTTCTCATTGGACGATAAATAAAATTCACATTGGCTGGAGAAAATGGTCCATAAAAGGAATTTGAATTTATTTTTGGTTTTCCACCTGTCATTTGCTAGCTGGACCTCTGCGGGCAAACACCCAGTCCCTCGCTTGCTCAGTATCACCACAAGTCTTCTGATGATAAAACTTGTAAGCTGTAAAGAGTTCGGTTATGTATGACACAAGGCCAAATCAAAGCAACATTAACCATCTCCCTATACACTACCACTACAGTTCTACTGAAGCATGCTGAAGATACTATCAACCAAACATGTGGGCAACGACAAGGTTTTGGAGAAGATGCAAATGAAAAGGAAACTAATACTTTAACATCAAGAAAAGACAACTGAGGTTCCTGGGACACATGAGGTAAGAGGGCTTGGAGAATCTAATACTCACAGGACAGATAAAAGGAAAGAGAGACAGCGGAAAGCAACTCGAAACATACTTGATAAGCTTCAGCAAGTGGATGGCAAAGCAGGTTTTGGGAGCAATACCAATGTGTATTTTGGTGCAGTGGATATTGACTCAGAACGAGGAATCGAGGAGCCAAGTTCGAATTCCAGCTAAATTCCTTGCACTCACTTACACGGAAATACCTTTGGGAAAGATATTAATCCGTTTCTTCCCTCCAGTTATGGGTTAAATAACAGGACAGATTGGGTTCTATAGCCTTGGCTAGCAACCAGTCTACCGCAGAAAGCAATGGCAACCTACTGCAGGATAATCTTCTGCCCAGTCAGTTATGTTTCTTTTGAGACATGATCGCCCAAGCGTGTATCACGTATGGCACTTAATTGACTGACTAAGAGAAAAAAAGTGTAGCAACAAAGAGGAATAAAAAAAAGTGGATCGCCTACGTCCAAAAAGGACACGGCACATAAAGAACAATTTTATTAAATTCCTAGCTTGGAATTCAAATAAAGGGTCCAAGAAAGACATTTACATTTTGAAAATATATTTTTTAAACTTTTTGGTATTGCATTTTTTTTTTCTTATTAGCAGAGTTTTTAAAGTAATTATCACTTTAATTAACAATAAAAATGTAACACTTGTTGAGTTAAATAGACTGGACCACTCATCATAAAAAATGTCATTTTTAATTATTTTTATTGTTTTTAATTTTTAACTGTAACACTTTTTCTCAACCCAGATTTTGTATGAACAGAAAGATTTTTTTTTAATCATTTTTAAAAGGTTAGGTTAGGTTAGGTAGGTTAGGACTTCTAGGCCTCGCGGTCTCCCGTGTGTCCCTTCTTAAATCCCCTCTCCCCTCTCGTGTGTCCCTTCTTAAATCCCTCTCCCCTCTCGTGTGTCCCTTCTTAAATCCCCTCTCCCCTCTCGTGTGTCCCTTCTTAAATCCCCTCTCCCCTCTCGTGTGTCCCTTCTTAAATCCCTCTCCCCTCTCTTAGCCTTGTGGCATGGCCGAGATGGAGAGAAAATAAATTATTTCCATCTCTAATCAAACTCATATTTTAATTTTAATAGTGTCTTATCCTTTTCAATAAGGCTTTTAAATTCTGTTAATTTCAGTCAACAAAATGAATCGATCATATTTTTTTATTATTTTATTAAATTTCCGCAAATGAAGACTTATTTTTATAAATAAAGAAATTAGGTTATTTTTTTATTATGTGATTTTACAAAAAACAAAATATAACGTGTTTAGGAGTTTAACAAAGAAAATTCTCTTTTTTTTTTTTTAACGTTGAAACTTACGATAAAGTTTTATAGAATTTCCTGTCATATTTTATTCCGTGTTTTTTTTTTGTTGGTGTCACTTAGAGTCACAGATTTTTTAAGAGATTTAGAATTTTTAAAAAGGATTAAGAAATAATCATTTCACAGCAAGTTAAAGAAAAAAAATCTAAGAGAGAAATGAACGACGTGAATAAATTTCATTAACAAAAAAACATTGTTACTGATTAAACGAGTTACTCACGAGCAGTGTTTAATCTTTTATGTTTCTAGAAAACATAACAACTTATGGAACTGATTCTGTGAAGCTAAAACTTAAATTTGAATTAACATTAAAATAAATGACATTACATTTTTTATTTTTCGCAACCCAACGTGAACGAGAACATGCTATAAAATGTCCGAGGGTTTTATATAAGCACAGGCGAAACGAAATTTTTAAAAAAAAGTTTGAAAATCTTGTAGAAAACGATAAAAATAAACATTGTCTTTTACTCACGATGCGCAAATCATTTTTTCCGTAAAGAACAGCAGACAAATTCTTTTCCATGATTCTGTGGAGAGCAAAGTTGATGGAAGAGAAAAAAGAATGAAACAAAAACGAAGAATGTAGGACACGCGACTAAACGGCTGTTGTAAAAATTAATCTCGGATTTCTGAATGGCGGAATAGTATATTTAATAACGAAACAATGAATTTAAAGCAAGGCGATCCTTTTAAACTTTATTGCCTTGATTTCAACACTTTTACATCTTTTATGAATATTATGTCATGTATTTGAAGGTTAAATTTTTATTCATGGTTTACTTACATTGAATGATACAAGTATATTTTCCTTAAATGCAAGGGAATTTTCATTAAATGCAGTTGAATTCCTTAAATTCACTTACGCACAAATACCCTTGGGAAAGCTATTTTAATCCGTCTTTTCCCTCTACTCATGGGTTAAATAATAAGACAGATTGGGTTCTAGCCTTGGCTGGCAACCAGTTTACCGCAGAAAGCAATGGTAACTTATTACGGGATAATCTTCTGCCCAGTCAGTCATATCTCTTTCGAGACATGATCGCCCAAGCGTGTATCACGTATAGCACTCAACTGACTGACTGGATGTTACACTCCTCCATCCAGCTATTGGTTAAATAGTAGGACTTGTATCTGAAAAAATCATTCTTCTTCTTCTATGTGCCCTGTCCTTTTAGGACGTAGGCAATCACGGCTTTCTACATCTCCCTCTCACTGGTGGCTGTTAGCACGCTTTCTTCTGTTACACCACGTTCCGTCATCCACTTGATCAGGACCTTCAAATATGTTATCCGTTGCTTTCCCCTGTCTCTTTTTCCCTCTATCTGACCTGTTAGTATCAGATTCTCCAAGCCCTCCTTCCTCATTGCATGTCCCAAGAACTTCAGCTGTCTATTCCTGATGCCCAGTATTAATTTCCTTTTCGTTTTCATCTTTTCTAAAACCTTCTTCATTGCTGACATGTTCGATCCATAATATCCGAAAAGATGGGTCGACAAGAAGAAACGAGAGAAGCACTGGAAGACCGGTCGAAGAGACGGGTCGGCAAGAAGAGACGAGAGAAGCACTGGAAGACAGGTCGAAGAGACGGGTCGACGAGATGGAGACGGGTTGAGGAGAGAGGTCGAAGAGATGATGATGAGTTGACAGAGAGATGCGTCGATAAGACCAAAAGACACCAGAGATTGAAAGGAGCATCCGCTACGAGTAATACTTTTTTGGTACGCCGGTACGCCAAATTTCAGTCCGCCATTTTTGTACGCCAAAATTTGTTAGGTATCATGTGACGTATTTAAATTTTTTTTTTTCTACAGGAAAAAAATGAATAAAATTTATTTTTACAAGTATGTTTGTACAATATACATTCATCTAGCGAATAGACATGAAATTAAATACAAAAACTACTATAATTATTTTTAAATTCCATCTTAATATGTCCATATTCCAGTATAATAAAAATGAAATGTCGTTCTGGCGTACCGGAAAATATTTTTTCTAAAGAATAAAAACGAATAAAAATTATTTTTATGAGAATCTTTATTCATTTATCTAGCGAATAAACATAAAATTACACATGAAAAACTACTTTAATTATTTTTAAATTCCATCTTAATATGTCCATATTCCAGTATAATAAAAATGGAGAAATGTTTGTTAATGTGTTGTGTCGTTCTGGCGTACCGAAAAAATATTTATCTAAAGAATAAAAACTAATAAAAATTATTTTTACGGGAATCTTTATACATATTATTAGATTTTTTTCTTTTTTTTACAAATAACTTAGTATCACTTTTCCAAGTAACTAAAATTAAACGATGAAAGTAAAATAGTTTCAAGACACGGGATCAGAGGTGAAGTTTTTAAAATATTTATCAAAAAAAGTTACTTTCGTATTTCTCATCGAATTACTTAAAAAATCAAAATCACAAGACACAAACAAACATTTCTTCATATTTATTATGGAATTTAAAAATAATTAAAGTAGTTTTTCATATGTGATTTTATGTTTATTCGCTAGATAAATGAATGAAGATTCTCATAAAAATAATTTTTATTCGTTTTTATTCTTTAGAAAAAAATATTTTTTCGGTACGCCAGAAGGCCATTTTTAATTTTTATACTGGAATATGGACATATTAAGATGGAATTTAAAAATAATTAAAGTAGTTTTCATGTATAATTTTATGTTTATTCGCTAGATAAATGAATAAAGATTCTCATAAAAATAATTTTTATTCGTTTTTATTCTTTAGAAAAAATATTTTTTCGGTACGCCAGAACGAGATTTATTTTTATTATACTGGAATATGGACATATTAAGAAGGAATTTAAGAATAATTATAGTAGTTTTTGTATCTAATTTCATGTCTATTCGCTAGATGAATGTATATTGTACAAATATACTTGTAAAAATAAATTTTATTTATTTTTTCCTGTAGAAAAAAAAATTGGATACGTCACATGATACCTAACAAATTTTGGCGTACCAAAATGGCGGACTGAAATTTGGCGTACCGGCGTACCAAAAAAGTATTACCGTCCGCTACTGCTGTAATTAAGCGAAGAGTTGAACTTGGGTTGTCTGTAATCTTAGCGCAACACTGTCAGTGAATTCCTTCACACAATGATAGTGAAATAAGTAAGGCGACTACTAAGAACTGACTAAAAATGGTTAAACGAAAGCCACATCTCTCCTTTTCTGAAATTATTCGAAGTATTTGGATTTTATTTGGTTATTGTTCATATACAAGAGACATTTAAATTTGTACAACAAAAATTGTTTTTGTTGTTTTTGTATGTGTATTTGTTTTTAATATACACAAACATTTCCTTTTTACCGAAATTATTCGAAGTATTTTTTTATTTGGTTATTGTTCATATACAAAAAACATTCATCTTTGTGCAACAAGAATTGATTTTTGCATGTGCGTGTGTGTTTGTTCTTGCTACATAAAAAAAACAAAAGAACTTTTGTCCTACCAAAATCACATCGACTTGGTTATATTTAATTTTCTGTTAATATACTCAGGTTGACCAACGGGGGGCTTCTGGGTTTCTACGATCTGATTACCGCTCATTGGGCTAAAACAAATCACAACGTGCGTGCAGGATGTCGTCGAACTGACATTGGAAACTGGAGACTTGTGTCTAACCCGTAATACTGGATCATACCGGACCAACGCCCGGTCTGGTTGTGTGCGTCGGTCAAGTAGAGTGAGGATACGGTGTTACAATAATGTACCAGCGTGAAATGTGACACTGGCGATATTCATAAAATGTACTCTCTGCTTTTCTTTCTCTCTCGTCTCTCTGACGCTGATTGACCGATCGGGCACGTTAATAAATAGTTCAGTCTAGTCAAGTGACCGGCTCAACGCAAACCCCTTTCTTTTGGGCGGGATGAAACATGACATGTGCCATTTAAAGTTTAATTTGTTATTGTTGTAAATCACTCTTTTCATTGGTTAGAAAATTAATCCAAACTTTTTTTTATTGGTCAAAATGAACTTTCACACTTTGTGAGTTTGCAATGAAGAAAAGACTATTATTTTTGTTTCGTATATGCCACGTATATATCTGTGTAAAATTAGCAAATTTAATGTTAAATTGATCTGATTTACACACGTATTACTTATTTATAGCTTGAAATTTCGAATAAAGTTATTTCTTAAACACAGAGTTGAACTTTTTTACCTGTTCGCCGTATTTGAAATGTGTTCACAGCTCGCCAAATGAGAGGTAAGTGTATGGCGATCACAAGTGACATAATTGTACAGATTTTTTCCTGTAAGGGGAATAGACACACAAAAAGAAAAGTATTTTTAAAATACGATGGCTAGATGATTTGTATTAAACTTTTCAGTTTTCGATTAGTAAATATAGTTTTCACTTTATAACCTAGCAGCCTAACGTCTAGAAGTCATCGCAATATCTAAAAACAATTTTTGAAGCTTTTAAATTATTGTAATTAAAAAAAAAAACACCAAAATAAAAACAATTTTTTAAAAATTTCATTAATAACCAATTTTTTTTCTTCAGACTATAATGTCCTTAACATATATTATTTATTAAAGCAATTAAAAGCTTACCTAATTAAATAATGTAATAGTTTTATTGCATTGTTTTATTTTACTATTCGGAGCAGATTTTCGCTAAAAGTGGCTAAATGGTTTTTAAAAAATAATACATTATTTACATTCCCTAATAAGTTCTGCGTTTAACTAATAAAACCATTTTTGCCTACAGAATTTAATTTCTTGAAATTTCATGATTTTACGTGGATGCGGGGTGGGGAATGTAACAGATGTAAAAAAAAATAATTTTACTGATATTTTTTTTTTTAAATAACAATTTCAAAACTAATTTGTGAATAAGTACTGAAAGTTTCATTAAAATCCGACAATTATTTGATTTTTGCAAGAATTTCTAAATTAATGTGTTTGTCACCGGAAAAAAGTGAGTTACAGAATATTACGTTTCCCATTGTAAACTCTCGTAACGATTTGGCTCCCAGATAACGAAAGTAGAAACAAGATTTTTACCAAAATTTCGAACGTGTTAGAAAGGATTTAAAACATTTTAAAAATAATTTAAAAACTACTTTGATCTTTCCTCTTAATAAGAACATAAACATTCTGATGGAAAAAGTTCGTTTTTATTAAGTTTGGGATCTTTTTTCGGTAAATTTTTGATTTGTTCCCCGAAGGCCTTTACCCCGTTAAACCTTTCCAAAACATCTTTAAATCAGTGCAAATGTATATGCTGAACTCAAATCGATAATTGTTTATTGACGAAACCCTTTTTTTTCATGTTAACGACCAGAAAAATATTGAGCTTCTTTTCGATGTTTATCTCACCCCGTAACCACGCTTCAAAAATGTTATTCACTGCAGAATGACTTCACGCGTAGTTTGACGATTTTTCGGCCTATTTACTTCCTTTGTTCAATTACTCCGCGGAAATTGAGTTCGGAAACAAAATAAATCGCGTAGTAATTTCAGAAGGAAGTAAATAGGCTGAAATAATTATCCTACGCCTCAAGTCATTCAGCAGTGAATCAGATATGAGAACGGTGGTAAGGGGTGAGATATAGTCGATCTTTTTTTCTGGTCGATAACATGAAAAAAGGTAGGTTTCTTCAATAAACAATTTGATTTCAGCATATACATTTACACGGAAATAAGGATGTTTTCAAAAGATTTGAAGGGGTAAAGGCCTTCGGGGAACAAATAAAAAAATTACCCTTTTTTTCTTCATACTATGCTGTTTTTTTCAACAATTTAGTGGAGTTGCCTCAAACTTTTTTCGGCAAATCATTTTGGAGACATGCTTTTTTATTGAACATTAAAGAGAGAGAATTTATTCTTGCATCAATTCATTGAACAATTAATTTTTCTCATTACTCTTTTAGCATATATTTTCAACTTCATACTTCAGAGAAGAGACGAGTAGATCGGAGATCTTTACCACGACAAGAGAGAGCAACCAGCAATGCACAAAATTACGAATGGATCATAAATATTAAAAACCGAAGTGGAATCAGCAATGGCCAGATTGAAGAGAAACAAAGCAGCGGGACTCAAAGGGATTGTAATAGAGATGTTTGTGTCGTTAGAAGGCTTTGGCCTCGACAGACGAACAGAAATAATAAACGAATTCCATAACAGCGGCAATATATCGGAGGACCTAAGCAGATCAATCTTCATAACACTACCTAAGAAGCCAGGTGCAAAGGAGTGTGAGCTCCGTCAAACAATCAGTTTAATGAGCCACATAACAAAACTCATCATCCGGATTCTGATGAACAGAGCACGCACCCCAGAGACAGGACAGAAACAATGCGGATTCGTTAAAGATACCGGAACGAGTAATGCGATATTCATGCTCAGAATGCTATCTGAATGAGCAATAAAAATGCAAAAAGGACCTTTATTTGTGCTTTATAGACTACACAAAAGCGTTCGAGAAAGTATGACACAAGGACTTAGAGATGCTTGACAACCTCGACATTCTCGGAAAAGACGTTAGAATAGTCAAGAATCTATATTAACAGCAAGCTGCTTGTATACGGATAGGAAGTGAACTCAGTAGATATGCAAAAATAGAAAGGGGCGTAAGACAAGGATGTGTTTTTTCACCGGAACTTTTCAACCTGTACAGCGAATCTATTCTGAAAGAAACAAAATCCTTGCAAGGATTCGACAATATCAGATACACGGATGACACGGTGCTGATAACAGACACGGAAAGGAAAACGCAGGACCTTCTATAGAAGGTAGAAAAAAAGTGAAAAAGACTGGGCATAAATTTAAAGGGAATGTATGAAAAAATAAGAGGAACCCAGTATGCCAACTGCAAGTCGGAGAAACTAAAATAAAACAAGTAAAAAATTAAAATACCTAGGAAGTATTTTGACAGAGGATGGAAAGTGCGACATGGAGATCCAAAGACGCATTGGCATGGCCAAAGACGCATTTTAGAAGCTAAGCAGAATACTGAAAAACAGGAAAATCAAATAAAGAAAAGAATGCTGGATTGCTATATTATTCTGTATGGAAGTGAAAGTTGGACGATTTCATCAAGGATGAAGGAACGGCTTGAGGCAGCAGGAATGTGGTTTTACAGAAGGATGCTGAGGATACCATGGATGGAGCATGTGCGCAACGATGAGATGTTGGAAAGAATGAAAACGAAAAGGAAACGTACTAAATATCAAGAACTCCAAAGCGTTCGACAGATTCTGGCATGCTGGCCTTCTATGCAAGCTGCGGGGCTATGGTATAGATGGATAATTGTTCGACTTAATCCAGTCATTTCTTTCTAATAAGGTAGTATTGAACGGACATGCCTCCCAATACTATCACACGAATGCGGGTGTCACTCAAGGCTCTATTCTACACTTTTCCTTATCTACATTAACGATCTCCCCGATGTAATAAGATGCCAAGTAGGCATATACGCTGACGACACTACGGTTTACTCTCGCCTCAATCAAAAATCTGCCAAGGCTGACAAAGCAAACCTCGCCACCGAGCTTGAAAAGGAACTCCAATCCGTGGTGGACTGGGGTAAGAAATGGCTCGTGAACTTTAATGCTTCTAAAACGAAGCTGCTATCTATTAACCATCACATAGTCGCTCCTGCCCCCCCCCCATTAGCATGGATCAGGCTAGTCTCCCTGAAAGTAAAACACTGCGCCTCCTCGGGTTAACTCTCACAACAGACCTCAAGTGGAATGTCTACATAGAATCCGTAGCTGAATCTGCTGCTAAGAAGGTCGGTTCTCTTTGCAGGGCCAGGAATTTTTTTCCCGGGTGAAACAATCCTGCACATATATAAATCTACCATCCACTCGTGCATTGAATACTGCTGCTATATCTGTTCGGGTGCTCCTGCTATCCACCTAGGGCTCCTTGACAAAATTCAACGGAGAATCTGCAATGTGATCGATCCTGACTTGGCAGCTCAGATACAGCCACTTTCTTACCGGCGCAGTGTGGCTTCCCTGTGTCTCTTCTGCAAGTACTTTCACGGCTTCTGCTCTGATTAACTTAGCTCACTGGTGCCCCTATATATGAATTTACTCGAACCACAAGATTAACAACTAAGTCCCACCCTTTTACTGTGAAACCAATAAGATGTAAACGCAAATTCTACTCCATCAGCTTCTTTTCTCGCACTTTCCGCCTGTAGAATTCCCTTCCATTTATTTGCTTCCTCGACAGCTACAATCTTCAAGAATTTAAATGTAAAGTTAATAGTCATCTCCTATCTCACTAAATTGCATCCCCTCTCTCATGCCCTCATCTCATTTCTGCAGAATTCTCATCCCTCTCCTACCCGCTTCCTGACACCCCCTGTATTCTGGCACTCTTTCTCATAACTTTCCTCCTGTGTAACCCCCTGCACAACAGTGGCAGTATAATGCTTTGCTTGGGGCGATACGATTATAAAAAAAAATTGACGTTCCTGGGACACGTAATGAGGAAGGAGGGCCAGGAGAACTTAATACTCACAAGTCGAGTAAAGGAAAGGAGACACAGGGGAAAGCAGCATGAGACGTACTTGTTAGGTCTCAGCAAATAGTTGACGGAGGTGGGGGGCTTGGAAGAGATACCAAGAGAAAAAATATTGAGAGCGACAAGAGATGGCGCCAAGTGGAAGGCCGTGATTGACTACGTCCCGAAAAGACACGGCACAAGAAGAAGAAGAAGAAGAAGAAGAAGAAGAAGATTTTGTGCATGTTATGAATATAAATATTATTTGTTTTGTTGATACCAAAATCCTGAATTTTCTTCATTCATTATTTTTATCTGTGTTCGTTGTTATTCATCTTAGCCACAAAATTTAAAGCAAGTTGAATATTAGGTCGAGTTCCACAACGAATTTGTTATCAAATGCTATTGCGTCATGTGAGAATTCGACAGCTTCAGGCTTAACAGCCGTTTAGTCACGTGTCCAACATTTTTCGCATTTGGTTCTTGCTTCGCTTTCGTCATCTTTGCAGAGAACCATGGAAAAGAATTTGTCTGCTGTTCTTCACGGAAAAAATGATTTGCGTATAGTGAGTAAAAGACAATATTTATTTTTATCATTTTCTACATTTTCAACCTTTTATTTTAATTTTGTTTCGCCTGTTCTTGCAAAACCCTCCGACATAATTTGTTGCATGCTTTAGTATATACCACATGGTGCAAACTTAATAAGACAAAGTTTTATCGTCAAATCTTTATTTGTCAGTATCGAAAAATATTGTGTTTTACTGTTTTAGAAAAGGGCTCCTGTTTATAATATCCATAGTGAAAAATCGAAGTCCTGACATTTAATATTTTTCATTTTTATGGATATAAATCATAATAAGTGAAAAACAAAAATGAGATTATGTGCATTTAACATGCAATTTATCACGATATTCTGTAAGAAAATGCAGACTTTTTTTTACACTGATATTGGCTATGAAGATATCAGGGTCTTAGTGCTTAAACATCTCTTATCAGCGTCCAATATTTCATAGGAATTTATATATAAAATAGGAAATAGTTTTGATTTTAGTGTAGGTACCTCCACAAATTTTCAATTTAAGTTTAAATAAAAAATTTTAAAATTTCAAAATTTCCGCCATTTTTTATCGGTTGTAAACAGAAGCCAATTTTCGGTTTTAAAAAATCTTACAAAATTAGAATGCACCTCCCTGCCACATTATTTTTTTTCAATTACCGAATTTAAACTTACTTTAAGTTGACTTGAAACAAGAATTATTGTTTACTGCCTGAAATGTTTCCAAAAACGCGTTTCTCACTTACGGTATCCTTGTTATCACATCTGTCATCGCCTTATCAAGAGGCGACAATTGATATGACTTACAGTAGCCGGCCAAAAAATGCCAAGTATGGAAGACGAATTTGGTATAAAATTTATTTTTTTCATGTAAGGGAGGACAACCCTTGAATCACGTGACCTTTTAATTATAAATATCACGTACGGCCACCCGTACAAATAAGATACGGGTAACCAAAATGCACACAATTAAAATGTTTTAATTATTTAAAAAATCCATTGGCTTAATCATTTGTATTAAGCTTTTCAGTTTTCGATTAGTAAATGTAGTCTCCATGCTTTAATTTCATACCTAGTCGAAGCAATGGAGGAAAAAATTTTACAATATTTTTTAAGCTTTATATATTATTATAAAAAAAATGAAAATAATTCTTGTATAAATTCATTATTCATTGAATTTGTTTTCTTTTCAGACTATGTTATGCTTAATTTATATTGTTCATAAAAGCAATTGAAAGTTTATCCAAATAAAAATTGGTATAATTATTGCATTTTTCGCAATTCGGACCAACTTTTTAGAAAGATAGCTAATATTGAAGCAAAAAAAAAAAAGACAGTTGATTAGCATTCCCCAATGACTTTTGAGTTTAATTATATTAGGCTTATTGGGGAGCAAAGTCGAATTTCTAGACATTTCTGGAAATTAATTAGTAGTGGGGGGTAACATATGTACAAAAAATATTTTACCAATATTTTCTAAAAATAATTCTTTCAAAATTGATTTCAGTCAATTAGAAATAAATCCTGAAATTTCCATCAAAATCCGGCCATTATTTGATTTTTGCAAGAATTTCCAAATTAATGTGTCTTTCACAGTCAAAAAAGTGCATTGCATAATATTACGCTTTTTTTCCGTAATAAACTTTGCGTCAATTTAGGTCTCGCACTGACGAAAGAAAAAAAAAAGATTTTCTACCGAAATTTAGAACGTGTTAGAAATAGTTAAAAATAATTAAAAAATACTTTTATCTATCTTCTTAATGATAATATAAACATTTTGCCGATAAAACTTTGTTTTTATTTAGTTTGGGGCCTTTTTCCTTCATACTATGCTGTTTTTTCAGCGATTTTAAGAGTGCCTGTTTTAGTGATTAAGTCTCTTACAGTCGCAAAATAAGATTTCGAATTTTGAAATAAAAAATGAGTAAAAAAGAATCATTCAACGCAACAAATTCAAAAAAGAATTTATGAAATAAGTATCTGAAGAAACATAAACACACACACACACACACACATACATATATATATAGTCATCCGCAGACAGATCTGTTTCGCTGTATCACAGCTCATCAGTACGGTTAGACTGATTGCTTTTAAACCAGGATTGAAACCCGACCGAATTGGCGTCAGTCGGCGATATTGATTGTTTAATTACTTAGTTTCTGGTCATAATAAAATTAGACCAGTGCACATTTGTATTAAAAAGTGTTCAATCCAAATATTGTAGAGTTTTTGAATATTTTCCATTTGTAAACGAGTTATTACACGACCTACGTTTCTACCATCAGTGGTGTCTTCAGGTGATTATATATATATATATATATATATAGTCATCCGCAGACAGATTTGTTTCACTGTATCACAGCTCATCAGTACGGTTAGACATCCGATTGCTTTTACCCAGGATTGAAATCCGACTGAATTGGCGTTATATATATATATATATATATATATATATATATATATATAAAACTTTAGTTCAAAAGGAAAAGCAGGAAGGTAATTCACAAAGAACCGATCTTAATTAATATTAATAACATTAATATTGAAACTGATCAAGGTGGAGGGCTCAATGTAATTAATATTTAAATTACAGAGCCAATTATAAAATAAAATAAATTTCGATGTTCAAATTAGTTGTATGGCCATTTCTACATGAAATCCCTAACAGAAATTTCACGTATCCTCAGTGACTTTTTATTTCAAAATCGAGACAGATATATTACCGGCGGAAGTTAAAAAAAAATACTTCACAGAAAAATTAAAAGGGTGGGATTAATAAGAAAGTAGACAGAAATCAATATCTATTTTTAGATTTTGGAAAACCTTACTTTTAAACTGGGTTGTAAGTTAAAATTTGGCCTTGTCTGGCTCCAAGAAAAGGAAGTAGAAAGATGAAGAAAGAAGTGGGAACGGGTGGTTGACAGGAAGTAAGCTAAGAAAAAAGAAAGGAAAAAAAAAGGAAAAAAAGAAAAAAAATATCCATAGAAACGTTAACAAACGTGTTGACAAATAAATCATAGCGGTTTTGGGTTTCAATGAATGGGATGAAGTTATTAGGAAAAAAAATGGGGGGGAAAAACTTGACATAATTTAATTTTAAAACTAGATTTAAATTAAAAAAATAAAATTTATGAAATTTATAGAAAATTAATAAAATTTATAAAAACATAGAGAAAAATAAAATAATAAATCTAAAAATAAAGATGAAAAAGTTTTTACTTAAGGAAAAAAATAAATTAATGAATTCAACAAGTGTACACTTACACACTCCCACACACGCCCCCCCACACGCCCCCCCACACACGCCCCCCACACACATACATGTACATATATACATACATATACACATCACACATACACACATACATATATATATGTAGTAAGTTATTTTTATGTATAATTTTATGTGTGTATATATGTATATATGTATGTGTGTGTATATATATATATATATATACACATACATATATACATATATACACACATACAATTATACATAAAAATAACTTACTACATATATATACACACATACGCACACAGCCACACGTAAAAAAATTTAAGGTGCAGAGAAAAAAATTTTTAAAGGTGAAGAAAAATTCGGGGTTAAGTTAGTCTAAGTATCCTTACTCCTTAATAGGAGAAAAGGAAGAAGACATCTATTAGGCTGGGATCAGACATTAGTAGTGGGGTTCAAATTTACTATTTCAAATTTAATTAATTAATTAATCAATTAAAATTAATTTATTTTTCTAAAACTGAATTCAGAACTTCAATTTTAAACGTTTACAAATTTCGCCTTATGGCGGCATTTACTAATGAATTTTTTCCTTAAATTCAAGAATAGGTGCTAATTAGGGAACTTTAATATTTGTATTTTTTTCTGTAAACACAGATTGCATCTCTCGTGAAAATTCTTTGGAATACGAGCAGAACCTATCAGTTTCCAACTAACTACAGGGTTCAGCCCTTCTTCCTTCATTTTCCAAAATCTTCGGGAAAGGGCTGTTTGGTATTTTTGATTTGGGTTAGAAAAAGAACACCTGTGATTGTAATAACGTTGCTTAAAGACTCCCGCGGATATACCAATATAAATCTGGTAATTTTTCCTGTTGTTGGACGGTGAAATGTGAGCTTCATAGATTACTTGGGTGGATTTACATTTGCCTTCCACCTGGCAGATACTCACGGAGCTACAGTTGCATTCATTAGAAATTCCGGACCTAGAGTCGGTATTAAATAAATTCTTTAGAATTTGCCTATTATGAGAATTTATAATGTTGTCCATATTTAAATTTGAGGATCAAGCTGAAAAGGTCCTTTTCGAAAGAGTCCCGAAATTTGCATACAGGAGGTGTCCTTTAAGTTTTTAGGTTAAAGTACTCCGTAGGATAAGACGAAGAATCCGTGGAACGAAGAAAGAAACAGGCTTTCCATCGTAGCCGCCTCACGAAATTTTCAATTTATTTAATGAGGGTAATGAGAAAAGAATGAAGATGAGGTATATTCTTTGTATGCAAATTTCTGGACTCTTTCGAAAAGGGTCTTTTCAGCTTGATCCCCAAAATTAAATTACGAAAATCCCCAAACAATTTCCAAGATTTAATAAAATCAGATATTAGAACTTTAAAAAAAACTCTCAGGACCTGTGGGTTAAGTCGGACAAATCCAACGATATTTATAAATGTGATCATTCCAGTTACACAAATCTCTTTAAAAATAAAATAACCAGTCAACACAAAATGGACAGAAGAAACCAAAGTTTATCTAAAATAAACATTGATACAGCTAAATTCGCAAATGATCTAAAAATTGGTGGTAGAATAGGCAAAGTTTCTACCAAAGCGGCTTACATTTTATTTAAAGACCACAAATCTGTCGGATCTGCCTCAAGCAATGTCATATTTTCCCGTGATATGATCAGCTTGTTCGCTTTTGATCCGGTGTCAGAAATCTGCGTTGCGTTGCAGTGGATATTCATATGTAGGAGGTACCAGTGAGCTAAGTTCATCGGAGCAGAAGCCATGAAAGCATTTGTAGAAGAGACACAGAGAAGCCACACTGCGCCGGTGAGAAAGTAATTGTATCCGAGCTGCCAAGTCGAGATCGATGACAGATTCTCTGTTGGATTTTATCAAGGACACCTAGGTGGATAGCAGGAGCACCCGACCAGATATGGCAGCAGTATTCAATGCACGGGCGGATGGTATATTTGTATATGTGCAGGTTTGTTTCAGACGGGAAAAAACTTCCTGGCCCTACACAGAGAACCGACTTCCTTAGCAGCGGATATAACTATGAATTCTATATAGTTATTCCACTTAAGGTCTGATGTAAGAGTTAATCCGAGGAGGCGCAGTGTTTTACTTTCAGGGAGAGAAGCATGATTCATGTTAATAGGTGGGAGGAACGTGGGAAAGAAAAAAAAATAAGATGATAATATTATTAATAATAATAATAATAATAGGCCGGACATTATTGTTAAAAAACCAGAAAGAAAGAACTTGCCTATTAATCGATATGGTTTGTCCAGCAGATTGTAACATAGCAACCAAGGAATTCGAAAAACTGTTAAAATATAAAGACCTGGAAATTGAAATAGAAAAAAAGGTGGAAATTGAAAACAAAAGTCGTGCTAGTGATAGTAGGTGCACTTGGAATGATAAAAAATGGAACAAAACAACACATTGAAAGAATCCCTGGAAACCCCAGCTTAAGAGATTTACAAAAAATTGTCTTGTTAATTACAGCCCACACACTAAGGAGAACTTTGTCTATGTAACGGTAGGGATGTTAGGGGAGATAGAAAAAACATGAAATGGAGCCATAACAAACACCACGACCTGGTGAAAATGACACTATAATAATAAAAAGAAACAACAATGTTAATCGTTTATCGCTCCTCACTCATCTGAACTCGATCGAAGAAAGTAAAATGTTTGTCAAATTGATAGAAAAAGTAAAAAGAAAAAGAAAATACACGTATATCAATAATATATTAAAATAGATTGATTTATTTTCTGGATTTTCATAATTCGGTATTCAGTTAATTACTGATAAAAAAATCACAATATCCCACATTTCAAAGTACGCTAATGTCAAATGAAAGTTGATGCTGTGTCTAAAATGAGTCACTAGCGTATACACTGTTATGTACTATAAACATTTTAACTGACTATGGCCTTCAACCTGGAAAAGATTAATCTATCATCATTTTTAACAAAATATTAATTTTGATAGTCTTGTTTTATTTTGCCTTTGTAGGAAAATTGGCCAATTCCAGAACCTGGTCCTGGAGGTAAGTTTCATCTGTCTTCCTCTCTATATAATTTGTCTAAAACCAAATTTCTGTTGACTACAAGTGAAGGTTTGCAGTATTTTCACGCAATCACCAGGAAGTCAGAAACTGTTTATATATATGTGAAATTTGGCATTTTATACCCTCTTGGCAGGTTACAGATGTTACGACTAGGGTAACTGATGTGTGCCTAATATGCACGCACCAACTAACCTCAATCAGATGGAAAATGTCTCCTCAACCAAGATGTAAATTGAGAAGAATAAACGTTACTTGGTTATCATTATGAACCTAAGCACCTTTGAAGATTCAAAAGCGTACCTACTAATTTCTCAATAGCCCGGAAAACAGTACAGCCTTAGGAAATGTGTGTAATGCAAAAAGAACCCAACAATACTGGCCTCACAAATTACTCCCTATCAGAGCATATCATTAACGTACAAGTTCAGCAACTGAGAGATTATGCTTTCATATATATATATATATATATATATATATATTAGTTATCCACATACAAACTTGTTCCGCTGTATCACAGCTCATCAGTGTGGGTAGACACATCCACTTGCTTCTGGCCGGGATCGAAACTCGATCGATTTGGTGTCAGTCGGAGTCGCAACCATGGGCGCATGGAATCAGAGAGGGGAAATTTTAACGTGTTGTATATAAGCAGTGTCTACACACGCCAATCACCGAAAGAATTCAATTCATTTCTGAAGAGTCAGGCTTACATAGCAGAAGTGGAAACTGTTTTCAAAATTTTCTTCTCTAGAGGGCTCAGTCGTAATGAGTGCATATATATATATATATATATATATATATGACATGTAAGTTCAGTAGTTTATATTTGGAGAATACCCATTTCTGCAAGCCCTGCTTCATCAGGTCCGGGTAAGAGAAAAAGAAATTAAAATTAAATATACATCGAGCTCTCTGTTGGAACAGTTTTAATATTTAACCCTCTAGGGCCATTCGTATCATATTTGATACAGTATTTCCCTATAAGGAAACATTTGGTATTTCCCTATAAGGAAACATTTGGTATTCATTGACTGAGCAGTTAGTAGTGCTTTCATTTGAAATTTATAAAATATTTCTCTTAAAAAATTTTTCAAGAAAATATTTCTTTCAAGGCTTGTTTTCATACTGTATCAAATATGATACGAATGGCCCTAGAGGGTTAAGGCTTATACTGGGCATAAAGTGGGGGATCAGTTCTATATTGTTATGAAGTAATAAACAGATCCCCCACTAATATGATACGAATGGCCCTAGAGGGTTAAGGCTTCTACTTGTCCATAAAGTGGGGGATCAGTTCTATATTGTTATGAAGTAATAAACAGATCCCCCACTAATATGATACGAATGGCCCTAGAGGGTTAAGGCTTCTACTTGTCATAAAGTGGGGGATCAGTTCTATATTGTTATGAAGTAATAAACAGATCCCCCACTAATATGATACGAATGGCCCTAGAGGGTTAATCTAATATACTAGGATCTATTGGGATTATTTACCAAATCTTTTCCTGGATATTTACTGCAATGTGTGTGTGTGTGTGTGTGTGTGTGTGTGTGTGTGTGTGTGTGTGTGTGTGTGTGTGTGTGTGTCCAGTGTTTTATGTACATTGCATCAATACTTTAGCCATAGTCATAACTGACAATGCTTTGAATATTGCTGCCACGCATGCTCTGGTGCTTCTCCTATATATTTAGAGATTCTTGATAAAATGCAAAGAAGAATCCTCGATGTTGTTAGTCCTCACCTGGCATCTTCAGTCACCCCCCACCACTCCGCTGTAATGTATCTTCCCTGTACCTGATCTATAAGTATTTTCATGATAATTGTTCCGGTTAACTTTTTGCAATGACACATAGTCTTCATGAATTTAAATGCAGTACTAGATTGGCGGAAAAGTTTCATCAGTTTATAGTTGAATTAACTAAATGCAACCGTTAGTTCTATGCTAACAGTTTCTTCTCTCGCAATTTCTACTTGTGGAGCTCTCTTTCGATTCCATGCTTTCCAGTTAACATTAATCTTCAAAAATTTATATGCTACGTTAATCGTTATCTACTGTCTTCATAATTCCTCTTCTTTTATTGTTCTCTTTTTTTCTTGTTTTCTTTTTTCTTATTTTTCGTGTCGTAGTGGCTTTATTGCCTTTCTTGGGGGTGAAATGATTAAAAATAATCTAATAAAGTTTTGTTGTGACTGTTCTGGAAGATCAATGTTTACCGGTCATAAACTAAATCATTACAAACTTGAAAGACTCAGGAATTCAGAAAAAGAAAATGTCGCCTTGGGCATTGTGAGAGAAATACTTCTTTTTGGGGAAATTGTGCAAATTAGCCTTGAAAATTTTTAAATCTATTTTTCTATTATGAATAAACATAAACTTTAACACTATTTTCATAACAGTTGTATTGATGAAGAGAATAGAAAAGTTTTTTTTATTCTGAGATCCAGTACCAGCGTGCAGTTCAAAGTATGGGCTTCCTATCATCAAAACTGAATGTAATTGTTGATGAGTAAAAATCCAGATCACATCTAAACTTATAAATGGAACTTTGTCTGTGTGTGTGTATGTGTGTGTGTGTGTGTGTGTGTGTGCGTGCGCGTGTGTGACCTTTACCTATAGACTCCGAAACAGCTGAACCGATTTTCTTGAAAATTTACACAGTTGTACTATAAGTGTATGCGAGTGTTCTTAGATTAGTTTTGTGTCGAGGTACCCCCGATAAATATCGAAAATCGATAATCGAAAAAATTGGCTTATAGAAGAAGTGGTCCGATTTTAATCAAATTTGATACACTCATAGACAAAGACATAAGAAACAATATTCAGAAGTTTCAAGGTTGCAATTCTTACAATAGTGCAGAAAATCGATAATATACATATATATATAAATGGCAAGTTGTTTGTGTGTGTGTCTGTTTATCTGCCTGTATGTCTGTATTTTTTTCAGCCCTTTTATTTTAGTTTTTGCTTTGGGTTTGACTCTAAGTAGATATAATTGTAGTTCTTAGTCTCAGCCATGATACCATTTACTCAGAGGACTTATTTAGCCTTCAAAATTCAGTTTAGGACGAAAAAAACTTATTTGATATTGATACCAGGAAATCAAAATTTGACTTACATCCATTCATTTTTCTTTCAGTTTACGGTTTCGCTTTAACCGGAAACAACTATTGCTTTTTAGTCTTTCGTGCCAACGTCCAAAGAGTCTGTGCTCCATGACCATGGATTAGTTTTAAAGCTTTCGTTAAACCCGAGCAACGCCGGGCTATACTGCTAGTACAGATTAAGACCGCCTCATCTTTAAAAAACACCTAAGTATATTGTAGCAAATGATGATATTATCAGGCAGAAGATTTCTAATTCCTATGTCTTTCGTGTGGCAGTCATTTGTAAATGTTAATCAAATTTGTCGCTTTGTAAATATTTTTCGATGGTTGTTTTGACATTCCATTTCGTTCTTCATTAGTAGTCACTGTTTAAAACTATAAATGGTTAAAATTACTCACTACTATTTCTCTAGTAGTTTCGTCTTCAAGATTAGGATTAGTTGTATTAAACCAGGGCTACGACGTCTCAACCGAATGTGATACAATGTCGAAGTCTTAAATGGATTTAACGGCCATACCGTGCTAAAATATTCTAAACTCTCTAGGCACTAACCCTTTTGGGGACGCCTCAGGTACAGGGCAGTAAAGACAGCACTCTTCGAGGGAGAGTTACAGCTTGGAACGTGGTGGGAGAATCTCTTTGGGCTTGTACTAATGTTCAAAGAATTCAAATCCCAACCAAAAGGTAAGGAAGGATTTGTTTAGCCTGAAGCTGTATCCCCTGATATTTATAAGGTGAGGATTTCCATATGAATACAAGGATCATTTTATTTTTAATATTTTCTAAAATGAAAAATCATTTGACATTTTGTGTATATGGTTGTTCTCGCCATTGATTTGGGATCTATCTATCTATCTATCTATCTATCTATCTATCTATCTATCTATCTATCTATCTATCTATCTATCTTTTACGGGACCTACCCTTTTTTGACTATAATGAATTCCTAATATTTTGAATACCGGACGAATATGCCTCGCGGAGTTGAGTTGAATCACCCAGATCTAATACTTGGCGGGCCGACTGACGTGTAACACACTTTGTATTTGTTCTCTCGTTAAATGTATCTGTTTCACTAATACCCGGGCTCGTGTTTTTCTTCCAGACCTATCCTGGGTCTCATTCTGTTCATTATCTATCTATCTATCTATCTATCTATCTATCTATCTATCTATCTATCTAGAACACTCTTAACTGCTGGCGTATTTATATTTCGGAAAAAAATTATGCGCTATGAAATCTTCCTTTCTCTGACGTGCACCAATGGCCTGGTGGGTGAACCTCCGACTGCTGTCAAATCAGTCGGGTTTTGGTCCCGGCTTGAAACCAACGATTAATCTATCCGCACTGAGGAGCTGTTATACCGCGAAACAGCCATGTCTGCTGAAGGTTTATATATATATATATATATATATATATAGAGAGAGAGAGAGAGAGAGAGAGAGACTTTTCAACAATCTTTTAAATTCATAAGGGATTGTAATATTGTCAGCATTTCGTCGGTAAACAGAGTTACCTACCATTGGCCATTACGGCTTGAGTGATTTTGAGATAAACAGATATTTTAACATTGCTGGAAGTTCTTGTTACTAGCGTTCAATGCAAAATATCATATTTTTTTAGATCAGATTCACACATGGAATTTTGAAATAAATTCATCGATTTTAAGCTCTCAAAATCTAAAATAATACTCCTTTATTTTTCTCTAATCCTCTGCTGTTGTCATTAACAAAATTACCTCCCCTTTGTTCACTATTGGATTTTATCATTTGAAGAAGTTCAACTGGCAATTCAGGACGTTGGCATTTGCGCTACTGATGTTGAGTTTTGGACACGTGGAAGAATTGATAACTTTATTTTGACATCACCAATGACTTTAGGTCATGAATCTAGTGGAGTGGTCAGCAAACTTGGTCCAGGTGTCACTGATCTTGCAGTTGGTAAGTATAGATAAAAATGTTTATTTCTTGAAACATTTGTAAGGGGCCTCGGTGATACTTGGTAAATTGGCCTTGTGCCAAACACGTCTGAAGCCCCCACAATTTAAATATCAGAAGGTTGGTCGTTGAAATGTGAAAGGATAAAATATTTCGTGTGTACATTAAAGCAAAACTTTATTTACAAAATGTCAAAAGTGTCAGAAGAAAATATAAGTGAAATTTTGTTAACTGAACACGATAATGTTTGCAAAAAGAAGATATTCATTGAGAAATGCACGCAGTTTTGTAGTTAAAATTGTTCGTAGAGAAATGTAGGTATTTAAAATGTCCGCAGAAGTTTAGTGTTTATGGTTGTGTAGTAGCAGAATGTAAAGTCTTTGTTCCTTCCTCTTTTTAGTAGGTCGCGACAGGTTGAGAGAAAGAGAAGGCTAAACAAATAAAGAAGTTGTACATTTGATTGTTGCTGTTGTCCTCTTTAGTGGCGTGGTGTGAAAATGAAGAAAAGAACGTTGGAAGAAAAGGTCAAATGAAACTGAAGCGTGACCTACGTTAGCGTGGAGTGAAAAAGAAGAAGAAGAGAAAATTGGCAGTGAGGGCGAATCAGCTTAAAGTTTCTTCTTTACATGGTGAGATGCGGTTAGATACTGCTTCCATCTGACGGACTGTGGTGTGGAGGGAAAAAAAGAAAAGAAAATTGAAAGAAGAGGTCGAATGAAACCGTGACATGCCCTGACTCCGGGCCGGCTTCTTGAATTTTCTTTCGTTACATTGCCACGAGCTCCTTAGATAACCACTCCCATCTAAGTGATTTTGACAGGTTAGCGTCGTTGTTTAAATAGTAAAACTTTTCATGATGCCGGCTCCAGCGGCCTTTTCACATCTAAGCGTGAAAATACGTCATAAATGAATTTTCTGCTTTTAATCGAATCAGGATTCAGAATTTGCTTTTCGCACTGAATTGTGAACTTTTCTTAGTTGGGTTTTTCCAAAGTCGTTTGAATCCCTTTTTGTGGGTGTGCAATTTTACTTAGGGATTTTTCCCAAATGTTATAGCCGTTGGAATTTGACTTTGGGGTTTTCCCAAATGTTGTAGTCGTTTGAATCCGATTTTGCGGGTGTGCAATTTATTTTGTGTTTTTTAAGCTGGTTGATGGATTTGTAGCGTAGGGAGATGGCTAATTTTTTTGATTCGGCCTTGTGTCAGACTTAACCGAACTCCCTACAGCTTACAAGTTTTATCCAGAATTATCATCAGAAGAATTTCATCGTTGTCAGAAGGTTGGTTGTCGGCAGGTTGGAATATGTGGAATTGTGTGGAATAGTGTAAGAATAAAATATACATTTTTCATTTTAAAATATAAATTTATTAAAAGGAAAGAATAAAACAAGTTGTAGAAGTTAATGTGCAATTAGAAACATTATTAAGTTAAGAGTAGAGTTCGTGTTCAATGATAAAGTTATGATGGGTATCAAAAAATGTAGAAAATTTTTGTAGTAGTAGTTGCTGAAAGAGATAAGGAGAAAGAGGACAAGGTGCGACTTGACCTTATCTCCGGGTCGATTTGAAGTTGAAGTTACATTTTAGTTGTTTCGTCTTGCGGCTCCCATCTGTATGACTGACGCTGATCAAGGCCCTTTTATTGTCATTAGATTTTTCACATTGACTCGTGAAGTCCTCAAGTCTTGCAAGTCGCTCCCATTTGTATCCTATACGTTCTACTCTTGTCGTTCTCACGCAGTATGATCACTTATACAATAAGCTGTTCTATTTAGTTTGATTGTGATGATCTTTAATCTATCAAGTTCAACTAAGAAAAATCTTAAGAGTAACAAGACTTGTGCTTACTTCCAACAATGACCCAAACTGACATTTCTCAAAATTAAAAAAAAGTAAAATAACGAAGAAACAACAGAAAACTCATCTTAAAATCTTATAATACAAAACAAACAAACAAACAAACAAAAAAAAACAATGAAGATGTTAGCATGATTGAACAATAACAACACATCTTAAAAAAAGCAACAATGATGCTGGGGTTGGTCTAAAATATTTATTGAATATTGTTACGTGTTAAGTGTAACAAAAGAAAAATTGATTAACCAAAACTCATAGTTAAAAATCACATACAAATATTTAATTTACGATAAACACAAAATGATATAAAATTTACAATTTTTTTTTTGCATTCAAAACAGAAAACAGATTACTACTTGCAGAGTGACAGGTAAGTGTTACGAAGGGGAAAGAAGGTGTCAAATATCTTTACCCAGTTAAGATAGCGAAGAAGTTTAAGTGCTATACTTTTAGGAAATCCGCAAATGTGTATATAAAGAATAATCATTAGTTTGATCAATGGAAACGTCAAAAATATCTATTTACCCATTTAGTTCCATGAGGTTCTCTTTCAGGTTTTGGTTGGTCGGCAACTTTTCTTAGAGATTCTTTCGATTGGATATAAATCCTTGAATCAAAGCCGGAGTTGATAATGTTAGCAAATCCTTTTAACAACTAACTCCCTCTTCCCAAAATCTATTTTTATAGGGGCTAACACCTAATTTGCATATTTCTAGAACATTTCGAATTTTCTTGGACATTCTAGTATTATCTAAACGTTCTAGTTCTAATTTTCTTATTTTGAGGACTAATTCATGAATTAAAACTTTTTTGTAATAACAAGTAGGACTCAATAGAATCTCTTACTATAACTTTTTGGACATTATATATATATATATATATATATATATATATAAATGCGAACTCGTAACAATATTGACACGACAATCCCGGATAAATCCAAAATGAAGATAAAGATATTTCAAAACATTCAACAAATATTAAAAACTCACCTCATAGCTTTAAGAAAAACAATGAAGTACATGGTATTAAATCCTTTGAAAATCTCAGATAATAACAAAGATAATGATCATCTATGACGTTCATTGATTATTGACAAAGATTCGTTTATCAGAGACACAGTTGAGAGATAATGAACGAGATGTGGATTGTTTGTCCATCTTCATTTATGTCCCAATTTTTCTTTTTAACTTTTGGACTTGAAAAACGGCTTCATGACTTACAATTTTTATTTTTTGCGTTTATAATCTGAACACCTCCATTGCCAGTCCAATGTTACCAATGTATCTGTGATTGTTTATTGAAGGGGATCGTGTAGCTGTTGAACCAGGCATGCCTTGCAGGAAGTGTAAATTATGCAAGGAAGGATGCTACAATATTTGTGAAAACATTCGAAGCTGCGCCGTTCCTCCGGTCCATGGGAACCTGGCAAAGTACTATTGCCATGCTGCTGATTCCTGTTACAAGTAAGTAAACTATACTATTATGTGATCTGGCGGGTCTTAGACCTCTCGACCACGAATGACGATCAGTCTAAGCAAAGTCAAATTAAGCCTATAAGACAATTTTAGAATTCATCGTAATAACCATCTCTGCTCTGAAATGCATCGTAATGTCAACAAATGTAAACATGTTACGGAAATTAATGAAATGGTCTTTAAACAACCGACAATTTGAAATGATTTGTTTGAACATTATTTTTGATCGATACTCGTATTTAAGTAGATATTCCGTTTTTAATAATCAGGACGGTAGAAATGAATATGTAATATTGTTATGACTTGAACCAAATAGTTGTGAGTTCAATACTCGGTTACAGCAGCGCTCAACAAAAAACTTATAGAATCAATGGAAGAAAACTAAAACATCCGGAAGTAGCATGACTCCTGAAACGAGAAGAATTCACCCACTGATCAAAATAAAATGTTCAGTTTGAAATTTCTGACAGTTTATACGTAATGAATATATTAGTGGTAGATAGGGAGAGATGAATCAGGAATAATGTGTTATTTATCAATCGTTTTTGAAGATGAAAAGCGTAACCAATTTGTAAATAAGATTATTTAATTGAGCATTCTTTTATGGTCTTCAACCAATTTCTTTCTGAAATCAAAGGTTTGTATTCATTTCGGTAATGTTTCAGGCTGCCTGACAATGTAAGTACAGAAGAGGGAGCTTTGATGGAGCCACTTTCGATCGCAGTTCATGCCTGCCGCCGTGCTGGTATAACCATCGGCTCTACAGTGCTTATTTCAGGTGCTGGTAAGTTACTTTGGTTGTTTCCTTAAAAAGGATTTTCTTTATGTCAGTTCGGTGCGCACAAGTTGAAAGGATTTTGAAGAAAAGCTTTATCCTTGATCTTTTCATGCCTGACAGGCTAAGGTTTTTGAATATAAGGAACTTGGTCCACGATTCTTTAAGTACCGGATAAGCTCTTTAGTTAATAAAGGTCACCATCACTCTTGGGTGAAGTCACTAAAACAAGAGAAATAAATAGCATTAACATTTGAGATCTAATCTTCAAAATTAATCCCTGATTTTAATAATCAGTCCTCGTAATCTGTAATATAATTCCAGAATAACAAGAAATATTTAAGCGTTCTCAGCATAACCAATAAAAATATTCTAATGTTTGGTTTGTTTGCCAGATTTTAAAAAGAACTTGTGATCAAGAATTTTTCAGCGTCACCTAATATACTTAAATTAAGATTATGTCATTGACGTTTAAAATTTTTACATTTTCTATTTATTTTTATTTTTTTATAATCATATCGCCCCAAGCAAGGTATTTTACTGCCACTGTTTTGCAGGGGGTCACATAGGAGGAAAGTTATGAGAAAGAGTGACAGGTTATAGGGGGTGTCAGGAAGTGGGTAAGAGAAAGATGAGAATACTGATGAGAGTGGAGTGAACGGAGAAGGGAGCATGAGAGAGAGGATGCAAGTTAGTGAGATAGGAGATGACTATTGACTTTACATTTAAATTCTTGGGGGTTGTAGCTGTCGGGAAAGCAAGTAAATGGAAGGGAATTCCACAGGCGAGAAGTGCGAGAAAAGAAGCTGATGAGAGTAGAATTCTATTTTTAATGTACCATCACTTTCCGAACAAACTAATACCTCTTCCAGAATTAAAAACTAAAATATCGGAAAATGTTCTTGGTAATACAGGTATACCTCACCTTATGTCGGTAATTTGTTCCACTTGGAGAAGTGACTCAAGTCAGAAAATGACTAAAGTCGAATTTGTGGTGAATACAGAATTAAAAGTAACTCTATACTTTTCGCTTTTTCCAAATTGCGCAATGTAGTGCAAAATCTTAATTTTGACCAATAAGAAAAAGGATTGACTCCGTATTAAAGGAAAAGACGAAGCCAAAATTTTGCAATCCGATCTTAAATTAATTTTCTAACCAATGAAAGGAAGCGATTTGCAAAACTGAGAGAGAAGTTAACAAACCGATGTGAAAAATCCCTTTGCTATAAAAACAGAAAGAAAATCGAATCAGTCAGAGATGGAAGCGAGCCCAGACGCCACCAAGATGTGAGAAAAGAAAAAGAAACTTCAAGTTCATTGATTTGAAAATAACGTCCTGGCAAACATTCGTATCCTTCTCCTTCTCGAGTGCTAGTTTTCTTTATCTTTTCTTCTTCGTCCTCACTATTCTCGCCATCAACAAAAAAAAAACAAAAAAAAAACGACAACAGCAACAACAATATGACACTTCAACTGACTCCTAAAAACTAACGTTCGATAAGTACAATTTTCTTTTTATTGTTTTACCTTCCTTTTCACTTTCTCACCGGCCATAAAAAAAGAAAGGAACACAGACTTTATGAATAACCTGTTAATTCTGCATAAATACATTCTGCTACCTACAACTAGAACACTGGATTCGCTTAACTACGTACAACAATTTCTCTTTGAACATTTAACGTTTGACACAAGGACAATTTAATAAACATTCAACTTTCTTCCTACCTCAAATTTACTTGTATCCGAATTTACTTCTCAACCACAAATAAGCAACAAAGTTCTGTATCTATATATATAAATAGCAAGATTTGTGTATGTGTGAGTGTGTGTGTGTGTGTGTTCTTTATACAAATCCACAATTTTTATCTGATTCTCACCAAACGTCACACAAATATTCTATAGGCTTCCAGTCAGGTGATGAGCTACTTATTTTTTTCCCATTTTCATCCGATATTGGAAATCGATACCCCGATATCCTATCGGGTTTGATCAAAATCAGGTTTTTCAGCCCTTTTATTTTAGTTTTTGCTTCGGGTTTTGCTCTAATTAAGCATAATCGTAATTCTTAATCTCAGCCATGATACCATTTACTCAGAGGACTTATTTAGCCTTCAAAATTCAGTTTGAGACGGAAAACTTATTTGACATCGATACCGGAAATCAAAATTTGACTTACATCCCTTCATTTTTCTTTCAATCTACGGTTTCACTTTGACTGGAAACAACTATTGCTTTTTAGTCTTTCGTGCCAACGTCCCAAATGTCCCAGGACCATGGATTAATTTTAAAGCTTTCATTACAGCCGAGCAACGCCGGGCTATATTGCTAGTTTTATTTATAAATGCATTTTTAATAGTATATGATCAATAAGAATCTATTTTAAGCTTACAAACAAATAAATTTCAGCTTTTAATATCGTATAGAAAAAAAATTAAATAAACGAATACATATACTTTCTCGTACATGTTGGAATATTTGTGAATACGGTTTGCAAAAAGACATTTTCAAATGAAATGATTTTGTAAGGCAAAAATAACAATAGTAGAAAATAAACTAATTTATATTATGTAGAGTATTTTATGTTTTTAATGTTTAATAGGATGTGCGCTGTGGTGCAGTGAATATCAACTCAGAACGAGAAACCGGGGAGCCGAGTTCGAAATCCAGTTGAATTCATTGCATTCACTTACGCGCAAATACCCTTGGGAAAGGTATTAATCCGTCTCTTCCCACCAGTCATGGGTTAAATAATAGAACAGATTGGGTTCTATAGTCTTGGCTGGCAACCAGTCTATCGCAGAAACAATGGCAACCTACTGCGAGATAATCTTTTGCCCAGTCAGCCATGTCTCTTTCGAGACATGATTGCCCAAAGCGTGTATCACGTATGGCACTTAACTGACTGAGTGAATATAACAGTTGGAAACATGGTTAAAGCTACTACCGGGCATAAAGTGGGGGATCAGTTTTATATTGTTATGAACTAATAAACTGATCCTCCACTAATTACTGCTTAATAATATAATACATCTCTTCCCCTCTAGCTATGAGTCAAATAGCAGGACAGATTGGGTTCTATAGCCTTGGATGGCAACCAGTCTAACACAGAAAGCAATGGCAGCATACTGCGGGATAATCTTCTGCCCAGTCGGACATGTCTCTTTCGAGACATGATCGCCTAAAGCGTGTATCATGTATGGCACTTAACTGACTGACTGAATATAGTAGTTGGAAACATGGTTAAAGCAATTACTGGGCATAAAGTGGGGGATAAGTTTTATATTTTTATGAAGTAATAAACTGATCCGCCACTAATTATTGCTTAATAATATAATACGTCCCTTTCCCCTCTATCTATGAGTCAAATACCAGGACAGATTGGGTTCTATAGCCTTGGCTGGTAACCAGTCTACTGCGGAAAGAAATGGCAGCCTACTGCGGGATAATCTTCTGCCCAGTCAGTCATGTCTCTTTCGAGACATCATCGCCCAAGCGTGTATCATGTATGGCACTTAACTGACTGAATGTTTTTCCACTTATCGTTTCCAATAATTGTGGTAAACAGATGTAAAGTGAAATAAAATGACTTAAAGTTGATTTTAATTTTCTCATATATATTTATATTTGTTTTTCTTTTGACAAATGGCATATAATCGAAAACAAACGAAATATTAAACGACGTAACCTGAGGTATAACTGTATCAATAAATGCTCTACAGTTTAAAAATGAAAAGTATTTATTAATATCCAATTAAAAAAATATTAAATCCAATATAAATATTTTTTCTGTTTATTCTTTTCTTTCTTTTTAAAGGAACAATTGGGTCTTTTTGTTATTTAACTGCAAAAGCAATGGGAGCAAAACAAGTGTGTATTACAGGTAATCACCAGTCTTTTTTTAACCATCTTGTTGCTTTTAAACCCCAATACTACTGATCATGGCCGTATCTGACTACCGGGCACACCGGGCACGTTTCCGGGCCGATCTGTGCAATCATAGTGAAAATCCGGGCAAGGAAAAATGTCTTCGTCAGAAATAAAACTAAACAATTCACGAAGAAAGAAAGAAAAAAAAGAAAGATAGAAAGAAAAAAAAACAAAGAAAACATCTGAATGAACGCAGTAAAAATCTGTTTGTTTATTTATTAATATTGGGAGAAAAGGTTGGTTATACTCAGAAAGTCCGAACCCGATTTCCTGCTTTCGTTTACGTTCTGTGCCTAATTTCCACTGGAATAACCGCAAAAATCATAGTTTCTGGAAAAGGATGTAAATGATGACGTCATAACATTGTCAACTAACAAATCCGGGCAATTTTCTCTGTGCCTGGTGTTTTTTTAGCATCAGCTACGGCGCTGTTGCTGATCGACACACTTTTTACACATTTTATCATTTTATCACCTTCTTGGGCTCACCATTTCTCCTGGCATGTAGTGTACTGATTATAACGAAATAATTATGAGGACTACTACTAGGAACTTTGGTTTACTGGGTTTTGCCAGACAATTTTTCATATCAGAAATCTAGCATTCATCTATGCATTAAATCATGTTGCCATATATAGTCTGATAATTTTATTATATATTTGGAGATTTTTGACAAAAATTCAAAGAAGGGTCTGTAATGTTATTGGTCCTGACCAGGCATGTCGGCTACTGTCAATTTTCTAATAACCTGATGTGGCTTCTCTGTGTCTCTTCTAGAAATATATTCATAGTGTTTGTTCTGATGAGCTTTACTCCTAGTTAACTCGACTGCATCAATTTAAATGTGCGACTAGATTAGCAACTAGGTTTCATTGTTTTATTGTTGAATTAGATGAACCGTCAGTTCTATTCTAATATTTCCTTCTCTGGCATTTTTCACCTTACATCTAACAATTTCAACTGTCAAATGATGAGACGTGGCTGCTAATCTACGGCTACATTTCAATTGTTTATGTCCTGGAGCCAAATAGGAAAGTTCATCATCCTATGTTATGCATTTCATTTTTAAATTTTAATAAAATTTTCATTTTTAAATTTTTAATAATTCATCATCTTATGCTATGCGTTTCAGTTTTAAATTTTAATAGCATTTTAAAATTTTAATAAAATTTTCATTTTTAAATTTTTAATAATTCATCATCTGATGTTATGCGTTTCATTTTTAAATTTTAATAGCATTTTGAAATTTTAATAAAATTTTCATTTTTAAATTTTCTTACCCCATTTCAAAATTTTACTAGGCTTATTGTCACTACGAACCCTGATGATGACTTAGGAAAATCGAAAAGCTTGGACCATATTTCCTGTATTTCTCTTACGAAATGAACTTTGGATAATATCTGACGGAATTTCCTGCTTGTTTGTGAAGGATTATCTGTAACTTGGAAATTATTTACAATAAATTTGTTGTCTAACAGCATATATTGCGAGAGATAGAAAGAGTGAGAGAGACAGAGAAAAAATATGTTAAATCCCCATCTGTATAAATAATGTTCCATCAATAAAATAATTACTAGAAGACTTTTTAAAGGTCAAAATACATAAAACATTTTTCCCATTTTCTTCTTTGGCCCCATCTTGCTTCTGAGATTAAGGCTTCTACGGTAATGTGGCATTCAATCATGCCAGTTGCTCACTGTTTTATTGTAATTTTCTTTCCGACTTCCAGTAATTTATGATAAGAAATCTTTTTAAACTTACAAAACACAGAGTAAACCAATTGAGAGAGAGAGAGAGAGAGAGAAAGAGAGAGAGAGAGAGAAAGAGAGAGAGAGAGAGAAAGAGAGAGAGAAAGAGAGAGAGAGAGAGAGAAAGAGAGAGAGAGTGTGTGTGTTTTATATTTCCTCTCCACTAGTATATATGAGGATCCATCAATGAATTCATTAATAGAAGTTTTTTCAATGTCAAAGATTGGAAATCATAAGAAGTTTAAGTTTTGTTTAACGGCATATCAACACCTCTGTGGGTTATTTAATGCCTAAAATGTAGGGTTTTAATTTATTTTTTTTAAATTTTTGCTTATAGTAAGAAGGTTGATTTAGTCATATTTTGATGAAAAATTTATTTTTTTCTTTTTCTTTTAGAAAACTGAAGATGTCTTCTAGTTCTGTATTCAAAAATGTATTGCTGGTAATAATTATATATATTTTTCTATAAAAGTATTTTTATGTATATCTAAACTTATTTATAAATGGAACTTTGTCTGTGTGTGTGTGTGTGTGTGTGTCCGTTACCTTTAGACTCGGAAACGGCTGAACCGACTTTCTTGAAAATTTACACAGTTGTACTATAAGCGTCTGCGAGTGTTCTTAGCTAGGTTTTGTGTCTAGGTACACCCAATAAATATCGAAAATCGATAATCGAAAGATCGGGTTATAGAAGGAGTGGTCTGATTTTAATCAAATTTGATACACTCATAGACAAAGACATAAGAAACGATATTCAGACGTTTCAAGGTTGCAGTTCTTAAAATAGTGCAGAAAATCTATAATCTATATATATAAAAGGCAAGATGTTTGTGTGTATGTCTGTTTATCTGCCTGTATGTCTGTATTTTTTCAGTTCTTTTATTTTAGTTTTTGCTTCGGGTTTGGCTCTAAATAGGTATAATTGTAGTTCTTAGTCTCAGCCATGATACCATTTACTCAGAGAACTTAATTAGCCTTCAAAATTCAGTTTACGACGAAAAAACTTATTTGATATTGATACCAGGAAATCAAAATTTGACTTACATCCATTCATTTTTTTTTCAGTCTACGGTTTCGCTTTAACTGGAAACAACTATTGCTTTTTAGTCTTTCGTGCCAACGTCCAAAGAGTCTGAGCTCCAGGACCATGGATTAGTTTTAAAGCTTTCATTACACCCGAGCAACGCCGGGCTATACTCCTAGTATTTCTATAAAAGTCTTTCATAGTGATTTGACCCCAGTTTGGTGGGGGTTAACTGTTTACCCATAGCTGGGATCCTAACAGGTGCTACCACTCCGGGACAGGGTGGACCTGGGAATAACAGCAATTAAGAGGTGTTTCCATGCTCCTCACAACCTTCCAATCAGAAGCCTTGCTGCCGGATGCAGTTTAACTTCATATCCAGGAACAGCATAAGAAGTATTTTTTTTATTTTTTATTCCATTTCCTATTTCTTTATGCATCAAAATATATTACTACATTATCAAAATATATATAGGAATAAATGTAGTGTTAGTGAAATCTTAGAAGCATCTTTGAAAATTAGTCATCTTTTTAATGATTGCGCAAATCATCTCAATGTTCAATTTCATTTGCCGAAGTAAACATTTAGAAGCCCAGTAAATAAGTTTTTCATATTCTTTCCAGAAGGAAAATTTGTCAGTGTTTAAACATTTGTCTTTCTCATGTTTGACACATAGAACTTTCATTTTTAAACAAGACAATCTCTAATTATGAAAAATGGATTTATTATAAAAATCCACAATACATACAGTTATGTGGAGATCTGGAATTTCTCAACCGAAACAGCATTTGTTAATGAAAAAAAATGTGTATTTCATAAGATTTAAAAAGATTTGTTATAAATTTACTGGAAGTTGTCTATATTTCTGAGACATGGTAGTATTTACAGTATTTACATTATTTGGTCTCTTGTCCTCATCTTTGTTGCCATTTGTACGACGTTTTGGCCGTCGTATGCTACGGCCTTCTTCAGGTGCTAGGAATTTCGAACCGAACCTTTTATTACGATCACTGGGGTATATGAAGTTCGAAAGTCATGTGTTACCTCCCTGTTTATTTTGCAGCCTGAACTCACAACTCTAAGAGTCAAGTCAGGAAGTAACTAACATCTATATCAACTGGGCCATGTGTCCTTAAGGGCAAGAACAACTGAATTTTGGGGATTTATAAACCTAATGTCTAGTAACCCTTTTTTTTTTAACCAGAGTTCATATTGCAATTTTTTTATGCTAATGGTTTTCTCTAGTATTTTTGATGATAATGGTTTTCTCTAGTAAGTTTTTTTACCAAAGATCATATTACAATTTTTTGACGCTAATGATTTTCTCTGGCACTCTATATTACTGGTTCCCATATTGTGTTCATCTCTTTGCTTGGTCGGCAGCTTAGGAGATTTTTGAAGCCTAGAATATGTGCTGATTCCTTAAGTTTACGTAGTTTCCACTGGCGTTCTCTATCTATTATTTCAACTTCATCCCATACCAGTGATCGTAATAAAGGGTTCGATCCAAAATATCTAGCACCTAAAGAAGGCCGGAGTGTACAACAACCGAAACGTCGTACAAATGGCAACAAAGATGAGGACAATAGTCCGAATAATGTAAATACTGTAAATTACTGGAAGTAGGAAAGAATTTTTTTTAATTGTATTACCCCCAAGCAAAATGGTAATGCCACTGATGTGCAGGGGGCTACATAAGAGTAAAAAGATTAGATAGGAGGAGAGTAAAGAGAAAGACGAAACAGTTAGAAAGGAGCAAGAGAAGGATGGGAATACAGATGTGATGACAGTTGCAAAGGTAGAGAGAAAGTAAAAGATATACAGAGTGATGTAGAAAGAACTAGAGTCAAGTGGTTAAGAGATGGGTATTGACATTGCATTTAAATTCGTGGAGGTTGTAGCCGTCAGGAAAACAAGAATATAGAAGTGAGTTTCACAGGCAAGATTTGCGAGAAAAGAAGCTGAGGGAGTAGAATTGTCATTTGCATTTGGTTGATCTAACTCTGAATGAGTATGTATGTATGTATGTATGCCACATTCACCCTAGTCGGGTTGAGCGGGCTTCCTCCCTGACGGAGCAAGTCTCATTGGGATTTGTTTAAGGGCAGGGTCCCAAGTCCTACCCTCTGAATGAGTGGGAGCCAATTACCAGTCTGGTTGCACGAGTAAACTCCTGTGGCAGGGGCACCAGTGATTTAAGTTCGTCGGAGCAGAAGCCATGAAAATATTTATAGAAGAGACAGAGGGAAGCCACATTCCGTCGGTAAGAAAGTGGCTGGAGTTAAGCAGCCAAGTCGATACCTATCACATTACTGATTCTCTTTTGGAGCCTGTCAAGAACACTGAGACTAACAACGGGTGTGCCTAATGCAATTTGTTTGTTTGAATGCCACATTATTTTAGATACTTTTACATCATTTTCTAATATAGCTAAAATTAATTCTTTTTAGGTATCATTTCAAATTAATAATAATAATTTTCAGATGTTCTTGATAGTCGGTTAGAATTTGCCAAGAAGATCGGAGTAGACTATGTATTGTCTGCAGAAGCTGGGACTCCGAAAGAATTGGCTTCCCAGATTGAAGTGATTTTAGGTCAAAAACCAGAAATTTCCATTGAATGCAGTGGCAATCCAGCCGCTTTGAAGACTTCAATTTTGGTAAGAATCATATCAAGTTTTCATTCTTTGATTTTATTTGGTGTTGTCATTTAGTTCGTTTCATAAAATGTCTTTACATACAAAGTGCACAATTATAAAAGCCAATCCAAAAAATGATCAGGACTTCCTGTTGGTATGAAAGATTTTGGACAGTAAGGACATTCTACGTGTTTCATGTACTTAATTCAATCTACATTACTCAATCTGGTAGAAAGACAAAAGTCTGAGGCACCTGGTGAGCATTAAACCAACAACAATAATATTTTGGCAAGGCCACTTTTGAATCCATATATAGTAGATCACGATAGTATAATTGTTTATTCATATAAAGCATTGACAAAAATGTTTTCTTTCAAACATTTGGGGATATGTCTTCTACATATAAAAATCAGGTTTTTCAGCTGACAAAAAAAGGGCCCCTTTGTACAGACAAATCAATCAGCTCATGAGATGAAAACAAAGCAGGCCCTAATTCAAACAAATCACTCAGTCTTTCATATTACAATAAAGAAGATATTCATTGGCCAAATCTAATGAGATCTTCAGATGATGCCCTGAGGCATATTACAAATGGCATGTCGAATTCTTCTGCAACAACAACTAAATTTCCAAAGACTGCAAAATTTGTTGAATGAATTTGCGTTTTGGGTTTGGATTACTTCAAAACAACAGTAAGTATTTAATTCAAAATCCTCAGCTTTCTATAGATTAGTGTTTCAATCCTTTTACAAAGCCAAGATTTTTAAGTTAGAAGGATCCTTCTTACTATTAAATATGGGTACAATGTCACTTTTCTCTTCACCTTTTGTTACTGCCAGTCATTTACAAAACTTATCTAAATCTTTTAAATACTTATAAATGAACTGATCTAGTCATATCAATTTAAAATCAGGTTCTTAAGGTTAAGCAACATTAAGTGTGGTTAATATCAAATTACTATTTAACTACATCAGAATAGTTAATACTGTAAATGATTAATAACTTCTTTGACTGAAAGTTGATATCCTCTTCTCTTTGCCAAGGGAAGTAAAGATGGAGATCCCTTAAAAACATGCAATTAAAAGAAGGATTTTGAAAGTAAGTGCAAAGCATTGATTACTTTGTTGTTATTGGTATTACAGGCAACTGCAAATGGAGGGTGTGTTACGATGGTTGGCCTGCAACCAGATGAAGTCACTGTGCCTTTGTTAAATGCAACTATCAAGGAAGTGAACGTGATAGGGTCGATGAGAAATGTCAACTGGTAAGTGGATAGTCATAGACACTCACTCTCAAACATTTCATATTTTGCTTGCCTTGAAAATATGTATTTGAAATTTTGTGTTTCCTTCAGGGCTTGAGCCCCATCTGACAACCACATTGCTAATTCTTCTGCTATATGTGACTTGTCCTTTCAGGACATAGATGATCATGGTCTTCCACGTCTCCCTATCCCTGGTGTCTCTGAACACACTTTCTCTTGTAACATCTCGCAGCCTCCGTTCTGTCACCCACCTACTCAGACCCTTCAAATATGTTATCGGTTGCTTTCCCCTGTCTCATTTTCCCTCTATCTGGCCTGTTAGTATCAGGTTCTTCAAGCTCTTCTTCCTCATTGCATGTCCCAGGAACTTCAGTTGTCTCTTCCTGATGCTCAATATTAATTTCCTTTTCATTTCCATTCTTTCCAACACCTCTTTATTGCTCACATGCTCGGTCCACGATATCCGCAGCATCCTTCTGTAGTGGTTCTACGGAATCAGTAATGTGATAGGTATCGACTTGGCTGCTTAACTCCAGCAACTTTCTTACCGACGGAATGTGGCTTCCCTCTGTCTCTTCTATAAATATTTTCATGGCTTCTGCTCCGACGAACTTAAATCACTGGTGCCCCTGCCACAGGAGTTTACTCGTGCAACCAGACTGGCAATTGGCTTCCACTCATTCTCAGTTAGATCAACCAAATGCAGATGATAATTCTACTCCCTCAGCTTCTTTTCTCGCAAATCTTGCCTGTGAAACTCACTTTTATATTCTTGTTTTCCTGACGGCTACAACCTCTGCGAATTTAAATGCAATTTCAATACCCATCTCTTAACCACTTGACTCTAGTTCTTTCTACATCACTCTTTCAGCTGCTTCAAGTTTTCCTTCCATCTTTGCTGTTATTGTCCAACATTTACTACCAAATTGAAGAACTGAGATCACATAGCATTCTAGTAATCTCTTCTTTGTTTCTGATGAAAATTTCCTGTGTCTTAATACTTTACTCAGCTTCTGGAACGTGTTCTTCGCCAGGCCAATTTGCCTTTAGATCTCTGTGTTGCACGTTCCATCTTCGGTTAGAACACTTCCTAGATATTAAATTTTTTGTACCTGTTTGAATTTAATATCCCCACCTGTATTTGGCATTCTGGGTTACTCTTTTTGCTGATGACCATGTACTGGGAATCAAATGCAACAAATTATGCAGCACTTATTTTGAATTACGCTGTTACTTACAATGATTACTTTGCTACTATTGCCAACTGTTTTTCCATTTATATAAAATGGAAAAACAGTTGGCAATAATTTAAGCAAAAGATGGCCATGAAAAATCTGCTGCTGATTATTTAGTACTGATTTAATTTTAAGATGTTTATAATAACATTTATAATAATTTCTTTATAAAAACTTCACTGACTATCGTAAGTAAAATGATGCACTAAAATAAGTAACCAAATAATCATTTTCAGTCCTTGAAATATTGATGCCTAAACAGATTTTAAACCTCATTTAAATTTTGATTTTATTTTTATTTATTTAATTATTTTCTTTATAATTCCAATCACTAATCCTTTCTGGGATTACTTGAAAGCAAATGTAGTAATATATTTTTCACAGAGGTCAAAGGTTCAAACCCAGGTAAATCTAACTTTTTGGATATAGATTTTCAAAACAGACAGGCACTCCCATTTTAAAAAAAATGATGCTATACAATTTACTTCTTCTATTTTCTTTTTATTCCCATCTGGAGCAACACAATCTTCTTCCTCTCAGTTCTTCCCTCATAACAATAAACCAAACTTAGAAAGTCAGAAAGTCTCTTTTTACTGGAGTATTCGTCTAATTTTAAGAAATCTTATGAAAATAGAAACAAACTTGTTTCTTTTTCAACCAATTGGAAATCAATTTACCTTGAAACTTTTGCAATTAATATATTTTTGGTATTTACTAAGTTTGGCATAAGGGCAGACGGCTGTGGAGAAGGAGGAAGATTGTGCTGTGTCAGACCGTTAACTCAAACTGTCCTCCAACCTTAGAAATCACTCATTTGTGTTTACAAATTGGCTTAAATTATGACTAGTTACTCCAATATGGAATACGCAACTGTCTTAGCCACCTGTCAGTGTGTCTTTCTTTCAATGGCTCTACAAATTTCATTTCTTTTTTGTGATATTTATTTTCTTGCGAAGTGATAATTTTATTTTGGCGTAATAATTGTCTAATTTGTTTAAGATTTTTTGTTAACATTTTTTGGGTAAAACTATTATTAATAACGTTTTAATTTAATAATTTAAGTTATAATTGACTTTAGCGCTCCAAACAAGTTGAAAAGTAAAGTATTAGATATAAAGTCACATAGAATGAAATTTAGTTTCTGAAATGAAATATGATTTATTGAAATTGTTTCTGTTAACTTCAACAACTGAAATATAATTTAATCTACATGAAGAACAATTTGTGGATATATTTTGATATATATACAGATATTTGGGGTCAGTAAATGTCAAGAAGCATGAAATCCGTTTATCTTTTAAGTTCTGGATATATTTACTCTCCCAAAATATTCCTTCTGATTGAATAGTACTAAGGAAGACTCTGAATATAAGGTTAGGTAAAACAATTAAAAAAAAAAACTAGGAGAAATAGTTCAGTATTATATATAGAAAAAGAGTTTAGGACGTTAAACTAAACATTAACTTCATTCTTACTGTTGCGGATTCCGGGTGAGGAACTACACAAAATAATGAACAACAAAAACCGATATTTGAGATAGAAAAATAAGTTATATTAAACGTAAAGATACAAACTGGAACGCAGGTTAGTAGTCCAGAAAAACGATTAGTAAGGAATATATATATATATATATATATATATATATATATATATATATATATATATATATACAAGTCTTTGAAGTGAAACCGTGCAAAAATTAGTACGTCCAAGTCGGCAACTGACGGGTGCTGTGTAATACTATTCTGTCTGAGTGGAGCTCAGAGCTACTATAACTACTGACGCGATATTCTCTGTGAAACTTCGGTATCTCTCAGTATCTTACGGTAACCTACGGATCTCGTACGATGTCTTACGGATCGGATCCTAATCTCTCTATGGCAGGAGTATATGTATACTCAAGTCGAGTCCATTATCATAGAAAAAGGGGAGATCCCACAATACTTACTACATAACAACTTGAGCATTTTGCTTTTATTATACACTACAGACCACTTAGATTTATTCTCTAAGAGAAAGAATTAACAAATTTTATGTCTTAGAAGAATAAATATAGATATATTTCATTGTTGCTCACAATTGTACAATAATTAAAACCAAAATTAACAGAGAGTAATTTCAAATTTAATTAAAGTTAATTCATATTTTCTTTTCCTTAAAAGACCACCACGAGCCTTTATTACTGCAGAGCGAATCCTTGGCATTCTTTCTAATAACTTATAAAAATAAATTAGTGAAAGTGATTTCCAAGCATCCTGCAAGCATTTAAACAACATTTGTTCATTTTTAGGAAGTTCATTTTGAACTGTACGATCAATTTCATCCCTTATTCTCCTTCTTTAATAGTGATTTCTTAACTGCTACACAGCCTTTAAGCCCAGCAGAATGAAGTCGTCTCTTAACAGTAGTAACAGATACTGGATGCTGCCGAGTAGAATTCATTTCAATTCTTAATTCCAGAGCGGTTTTTCTTCTCTTCCTCTTGCTAGATATGATCAAGTGCCTATCCTCTACAATAGATGTTACTCTGGGCCTACCAGATCTTTTTCTGTCAATATTTAACTCAGTTTCACGAAGTCGTTGAAGGCAATAACGCATGTCATTTTTTGATAGGATATCCCTCTTTCGAAAGAATTTCAAGATGAACTCTTTTTTCAATTCTAATATGTTTCTTCCTTGCTATTTATACAGTAGTAATATGGTTTACAACAAGAAATTCTACCGTAATTATAATATCTGAATAAATCTGAATTTTCGGCAAAAACTTGATCACGATAAGAGGAGTCAAGTAGCAAACTGAGAAAATGTTTACTTTAATATTGAAAGGAATACTTTTTTTGAATTGACATCTGCATAAGTATAACAAAAAAAAATACAAAGTCGGCGAATTTGATTCTGTTAAAATTGAAATTTTATAAACTTTGTGAAAGAAATTTGGGTGGTCCCAAACTTATGGTCAGTAGTGTATGTCATTTACATGAAAATAAATATTTTACTTGATTTTCCTATTTCAGTTACCCAATTGCTTTGTCGATGATCACAACAGGCCAAGTAAATGTGAAGCAGTTGATAACACATCGATATAAACTTGAAGACAGTCTGAAAGCATTTGAACATGCTCGGACCATGCGAGATGGTGTCATGAAGATTATGATCCATTGTGGTTAAGACTGAAAACTTCCGTTTCACCATCCCTTCTCTTTTTCTCTAATTTTCATTTTACATAAATTTACATATATATATATATATATATATATATATATATATATATATATATATATATATATATATAGTCCCGTTGAAAAAGAACGCATTCCGAAATTAAAATCTTTCTCTTCGCGTTTCATTTCAGATAAAAAGTTAATATTAAATAAAAATATCAATTTTACTGACAGTATTTGTGTCATTTCGTTGGCTTTTTATTCTTCAAATTTTATTAACTAACTTGTTAAATTTCTCTCTCCCTCTCTCTCTCTCTCTCTATATATATATATATATAGCCAACAAGGAAAGTATAAATTCACATGAAAAATTACATAAAAATCTAACCCTAACGCCTGTCATCTTTTACGAAACTTGCATAAAAGAGGGATTGCTGCCTGAGTGAACAATTTAGGTGCCTCCACTAATTCGCTGAAAAAACAGTATAACTATTAAGAAAAAAGGCCCCAAACTTAATAAAAATTGTTTCTATCGAATTTTTTTATGTTATTATACGAATAAGATAAATAGAAATATTAGGACACTGAAAGAACGATCAAATCAGCAAAAAATAACAACTAATCAAGGGGATTTCTGAAGAAATTGGAAATTGATTTCACAAAACCTGTGTGCTATGGCTCGTGGAAAACAAACTGATTTGTAATTATCTATTTTTTAGTTTAGAAAATTTATAAATTAAAGAAGACAAACTAAATTAGGAGGAGGTAGGGATGTTGTAACAATATCAACAATGCTGATGATGGATGCAAGCTCTTCCGGTCCCACTAGGAAATCCTGGAATCAATACGGGCCCAGCACAGGTAGTTTACCAAGGGTCGTGTCGTCATTGTATTTTGAATTTTCAGCGGCCAGTCTCATAATATATTTTGCCATTTTAACCCCAGTAGAACAGTGTTTTCCATTAAAAATGTATTTTGTTTTCCATGAAAAATGTGTTTCGCATTTTCCATGAAAAAAAAAAAGTTTCAAAATAATAATCCGTGTTAAAAAGGAAAAAGAGAGCGAAATTTAATATCGTAAAAATCGTGCTTGTCACTCTCTTCGTTAGTTCGCACGACCGTTACGCCCTGCCAATACCGCATAAATAACGAACTATTCCGTTTTGATGGCGTGGAAATAAGGGAAAAGATACTAATTGGTTTCAGTGAGAAAATGAATGAAAAGTAGAAGTGAAAAGAAAGAATCCGAGTAAGCTGAAAAAAAATGACAGATGCTACACTTTGATCTCAGCGAAAAGCCCGAGAAGCTATTGTATTTTCTTAACTCCCCACAATGTTAGGATGTGACACAAGGTCAACTTAATGTGGGGAGCCCTCGAGAGCATCGTCTGCGAAATTATTTAAAAATTATTATTAAAAGAAATGTTCGGGGATTTGGCAAGAAAGAAAGAAAGAAAGAAAGAAAGAAGGGTTTAACGTCTCCTGTCAATATACCATAAATAATGAACTAGTCCCTGTTGATTGTTTAAAAAAACAAAAAAAAGACATACGAATGAAAGACATACTAAAGAAAGAAAGAAAGAAAGAAAGAAAGAAAAAGAAAGAAAGAAGGGAAAGAAGGGAAAGAAGGAAAAGAAGGGGAGACAGAAGTGCTTAACGGCTCCTTAAGTGAAATGGAAAAGGTTATGAATTTCAAATATTTTCATTTGTACCCCCTTACTTCTTAAAATAACGACCAGCATTCATAATTATGATCGTTATTGAAATAATTTGTTAAAGTTGTTAAGCTCAAGTATTTAACAATGTGACAAGGAAATTTCTACAGATAATTTATTGCCATGAACTATCGCCATGAGCTTATGCAGTCATTAACCTAAGAATTAAGATTCATCAAAAAATTAAAATAGGAAAATCGTTAATTTTTTAGTGGTCTTTCTAGTCATATAATAATTGTGTTTTTCCCTCCCACCCTCCGTTAGTTCACACGACCGTTACGCCTTGCCAATACCTCATAAATAATGAACTATTCTATTTTCATCGCGCGGAAAGAAAAAATACGTATCGGAAACTCTACTTGGTTTCAGTGAAATAAAGAAGGAACGAAAGAAAGACAAGTGTTTAACGTCTGCCGCTAATCAGTGAGTTAAGTGTGATACACACTTTGGGCGATCATGCCTCTTCCAAAACACGACTCATTGGGCAGAAGAATATCCCGCAGTAGATTGCCATTACTTTCTGCGGTAGATTGCTTGCCAGCCAAGAACACAATCTGTCCTATTATTTATCTCATAGCTAGAGAGAGAAGAGATAGATTATATTACATTAGTATAATTAGTGGAGGATCAGTTTATTACTTCATAACGATAGAAAACCGGTCCCCCACTTTATGCCCAGTAGAAACCTTAATCATTTTTTTAACTATTATATTCAGTCAGTCAGTTAAGAGCCATACGTGATACACGCTTTGGGCGATCATGTCTCGAAAGAGACATAACTGACTGGGCAGAAGATTATCTCGCAGTAGGTTGCCATTACTTTCTGCGGTAGACTGGTTGCCAGCATAGGCTATAGTACCCAATCTGTTCTATTATTTAACCCATAACTGGAGGGAAAAGACGGATTAATACCCTTTTTCCAAGGGTATTAATCTTGCGTAAGTGAATGCAAGGAATTCAACTGGAATTCGAACTCGGCTCCTCGATTTCTCGTTCCGAGCCGATATCCACTGATCCACATCCCATTTCTTATTAGTAACCAATAAATGCTATTGAGAGTTGGCCTTTAAAGTAGGTACCTCTAATTTTCAATACCTAACTTTTAAATAGAATTTAATAAAAAAAAAATTGTTCTTAAAACATTAGTTTTAGTTTTAGTTGAAAGCAAAATGTTTAAATTTACTATTTCCAGTAAGCAAAATACTCTGGTGTATTTCAAACTTAAACTATATTGATTGGAATCTAAAATTTTGAGATTTTTTAAAAAGATTTTTGAATTTTTCGATCATTTTTGAGCGATCGACACATTTATTTCCAGTAAGCAAATTACTCTTGTGTATTTCAAAATTAAATTATATTGATTGAAATCTAAAATTTTCAACTGGAATTCGAACTCGGCTCCCCGAATTGTCGTTCCGAGTCGATATCTACTGCCGCTAATACCTTATAATTAACGGACTCTTCTGTTTTGATCTTGTGGAAAAGAAAAAAGATGTCAGAAATGGTTTCAGTGAGAAAATGAAAGAAGGAAAGCAGGATATAAATCTTTAACGTCTGTTTCAGTGAAATAGAAAAAGATGACAATTTCCAATATCTTCATTTGTACCTCCTTACTTCTTAAAATAACAATTAGCATTCATATTCATGATTGTTATTGTGATATTTATGAAAATTGTTAAACTCAAATAATTAACAATGCAATAGGTGGATTTCTACACTCATTTTATCGTGGTAAAAATTTCCATCAGTTTATTCAATCATTAACTTAGGAATTTAAAATTTATCAGAATCTCAACATTCATCACGAGTTAAAAGTAGTTTATTAATATGGGCACAAAATTAATATTTATGTTATTTTCACTGACAAAATTAAAAACAGATTTCACCTAACATATTTGAATATGGAATCTATGTTTTGTACATCAATAAGTAGCCTGATATTGAAAACCTTTCTCAGTTATAGCAATCTCATCTAAATCAAAATTTATTTATAAATGGAACTTTGTCTGTGTGTGTGTGTCTCTCTCTCTGTGTATCCGTTACCTATAGACTCCGAAACGGCTGAACTAACTTTCTTGAAAATTTACACAGCTGTACTATAAGCGTCTGCGAGTGTTCTTAGCTAGGTTTTGTGTGGAGGTACTCCCAATAAATATCAAAAATCGATAATCGAGAAATCGGGTTATAGAAGGAGTGGTCTGATTTTAATCAAATTCGATACACTCATAGACAAAGACATAAACGATATTCAGAAGTTTCAAGATTGCAGTTCTTACAATAGGGCAGAAAATCGATAATATATATATATATATATAAAAGGCAAGATGTTTGTGTGTGTGTTTATCTGTCTGTATGTCTGTATTTTTGTCAGCCCTTTTATTTTAGTTTTTGCTTCGGGTTTGGCTCTAAGTAGGTATAATTGTAGTTCTTAGTCTCAGCCATGATACCATTTACTCAGAGGACTTATTTAGCCTTCAAAATTCAGTTTACGACGAAAAAAACTTATTATTTGATATCGATACCAGGAAATCAAAATTTGACTTACATCCATTCATTTCTCTTTCAGTCTACGGTTTCACTTTAACTGGGAACAGCTATTGCTTTTTTAGTCTTTCGTGCCAACGTCCAAAGAATCTGAGCTCCAAGACCATGGATTAGTTTTAAAGCTTTCATTGCACCCGAGCAACGCCGGGCTATACTGCTAGTTAATAGCAAAATATAATATTTAATAAGAAACTAATTTCTCATATAGTTGTGAAGTCTGTTCAAAAATGTATCTAATAAGGAAATTAATGTACAAATTATGTGTGCATATATGACTATTATTTATACTTGTGAAACTCGGCCCCTTCATGTAAAACGTCCTGGGTACGACGATAAACTACATCCGGCAGCAAGGCCTCTGATAAGAAGGTTTTGAGGAGTGTGGAACTAACTCTTGATTGCTGTTGTTCCCAGGTCCACACTGACCCGATAGAACCAGTTAAAGTCCCAGCTATGGGCAAACAGTTAACCCCGAAACTAGGGAGAAAACACCGTGCAAGTATAAAAATATATCTTTATAGTAAAATTACCAGTAAAATATTTTCAAAGTTAAAAAGGAAATGTCTTGGAATATATTTTCGCAAAAGAAATAACCAATGCTTCTAAGAAAATTAAATTTTGGCATTAAATGGCTCACTCTTTGTGGGTCATTTAATGACAAAACAATCAAACAGACAAGCCTGAACAAAAAACAAGCCTTCCTATAAAATAAATTATTTTATCCTATGGGGAAATTTTGTTCTGGGCTAAGGGGAAAATATTCAACAAAAATTACTACAACGGTTATTCCCCTTGGATTGTTTTAAAAATTGTATTTGAAACGCTTTATTCGTTTATCCAGATTAATCAATTTAAATACCATACGTAATACACGCTTGGGCGATCATGTCTCGACCTATGTATTGTTAGGTATAGCTACATTTCATAGAATACTTAAAAACATTTCTTAAGGTACAACTCAAAGGTTTGTTTAAACTGTGAAACTCGATTTATCTTCAAAAGATAGTAAAAAAAATAACAAAACTGGGAGCGATCCTCTTCTTATTTGTTCGTAAGAACATAAAAATGTATTGAATTAGCTTGGGCATGATTTAAAGAAGCAATGGGGATTTTTTTTTATTAATCCGACATATCTGTATCACTTTATACGTTTCCTTCATTAGATATCCATTTGAATAGACAATCCATTGTTTTTTTTTAAACATTATATATTCACTTTCCTGAATATTCGAAAAAAAAAAAGTCTTAAAATAAAATAAAAATACGGCCATTAATAAGATTTCTCATATATATATATATATATATATATATATATATATATATATATATATATATGCGAATGTATATATGTGTGTATATATATATATGCGAATGTATATATGTGTATACACATATATATATGCTAATGTATATATGTGTGTATATATCTATATATATGCGAATGTATATATGTGTATATACATATATATATGCGAATGTATATATGTGTGTGTATTTATATGCGAATGTATATATATGTGTGTATTTATATGCGAATGTATATTTGTGCATATATCTATATATATGCGAATGTATATGTGTGTGTATATATATATGCGAATGTATATAAGCGTGCATATATATGCGAATGTATATATATATATATATATATATATATATATATATATATATATGCGATTTCTCGAACTGAATATTCAAGAAATCTTATTAAAGAAAGACGAAAATAAATATGATCAGTTTTATTTGTCTAAAATCATTCCTACCATTAAGTTTAAAATAAATAATAAAAGTAGTTAATTATTTTAAAATAAAAACCACGATATAAAATTCACTATTTTTTATTTATAATGTAGAATCTGCTAAAATTATTTAACTTTTTTAACAATCTGAAGTTGCTGTTATGACATATTTATGACTTGTATTTAAATGCATTTTAGTTAAATTATTTTTTCCATATGATCCATTAATGTACATCATTAGGTTACAATGACACTTGTATGTAATGTACTACCTTATGAAAATTGACATTTAGTAAAGTGGAATGATTTTTGGGGACGAACCGTTGCACAGACCCTGGCACAAACCGACAGAAACTGATGTGGACTTAAAATCAAAATAACAAAAAATATTTACAGTAGGATAAGATTCATTTGCGGTATGTGTTTGGAGTTGGACTAAAGGCAGTGGAAAACAAAATACGTACACATAAATGGCGGGTCTTCGATGTTACACCCTTGTGAAAATTAACTGAAACAAAATTAATAATGTCTTCCTAGGATCTTTCACACTTTCTCTAATCACGTATACGCCATCTCTTGGCACTGTTTTTCTCTTACGATCGCATCTTCCTTTACGTTTTGGACTAATAGATCTAGTTTGAGTCTTCGCCTTGATGACACAACTGACAGTTAAAAGGCTAACACCAACAATATCCGCGATCTCTTTGTATGGCTTGCCAGTGTGTTCGCGCAGCGTTACAATTTTCGTACGCTTTCTTGGAGTAACGTTCACCGCAGACAATGGCCGTAGGACAACTAATCGACAGTCGAAACAATAGTGTGTAAGCGTGATAAAAATTTGATGTAATCACAGATGACGCAATATTATTCAAGGCCAAACAAATTTCATTATACACCCTGAAGATATAACTGTGTGTGTCGGGAATTGAAATATTTTATAAAGTATTTTATTTGCCATATGTTACTGCACACCACTGCAAATGACCTAATCCGAGGACGAAGTAGAAATCGATTACACCTTGTCACTCCAGTGGGTTTAAAACCGACCGTATGGTGAAAGAAAGGAAACAAAAGCAGGTGTTTCAATTAATTTGCAGGAGAGTGTAGAAGAGAGGAAAAGAAATTTCCAAAAAGGCCATTTTTTACCTGTGTATTTATGGGAAACAATAAATAAATTGTTATTTATGACAGAATAAGGAACAAACAAGAAACGATTAAATTTGATCTTTATTTGTTCCTTATGATATCATTCTGTTGCATTCCAATCCGTAAATAATCCAAGTTTATATCAATAACAGTTTTAGGGAAATAAATTTTATATCAATAACAGTTTTAGGGAAATAAATTTTTCTATATGTTTTATACAAAACCTGCGTATATATTGGGTATATATTAGGTATATACAGGAATTAAATAAAAAATGACTGAAAAAGAAAACTCCTGAAGTATGGACGGATTGAATTCCGAGGGGTCCGTCTACAAAAATTTGCGGTCGTGATACATCAATCAGTTAAGTGACAAAATTTTTACTTCTATCTATCTATCTATCTATCTATCTATCTATCTATCTATCTATCTATCTATCTATCTATCTATCTATCTATCTGCAAGTTTCATTAATTATGACAGACAAGATGCAATGGGTATGTTTTTTATATAGTTTTTCAAGTGATCTTATAATTTCTAAGTAAGTAGGTGAAAAAGAAAAGCGAGGAGGCAGGGAAAGAGTTAAAGGAGAAAGGGGGAGGAACAAAGAAAATGGTAAAAGAGGAAAAAGAGAGAAAAAAACCGGACGTCGGATAGGAGCCGTGACAACTGTCAGCCAAGGAGAGTGGAAAGAAATAAAATGAAAAAGAAAAAAAAAGAAAAATAAAGAAAAAGAATAAAAAACGGGGAAAGGAGAAATAGAGTGTAGCCATACTAAAAAACACTTTTGTAGGTTCATGGATGAAAACGCCATAATTCCTTGTAATTTTAAAAATTGCCCGTTCAAAAATTCCCTGCCACGTGAGCGTTAAAAAAAAAATCCCCGTTACGTGAGCGTTCTTAAAGAAAACGGTAAATGGTAAAATCAGTGATTGCAAATCGCCTGAAGACATCACTCATGGTAGAAACCTAGGTCGTGTAATAACTTGTTTACTAATGGAAATTTCTTTTTTAATCGTATCACCCTGAGCAAGGCGGTAATGCCACTGATGTGCAGGGGGCTACATAAGTGTAAAAAGATTAATTAGAAGAGAGTGAAGAGGAAGACGAACCAGTTAGAAAGGAGCAATAGAAGGATGAGAATGCAGGTGTGATGATAGTTTCAAAGGTGGAAAGAAAGGAAAGGATATACGGGGTGGGGAAAGAACTAGAGTCAAGTGGTTAATAGATGCGTATTGACATTGCATTTAAATTTCTGGAGGTTGTAGCCGTCAGGAAAGCAAGAATATGGGAGCGAGTTCCACAGGCGGGAAGTGCGAGAGAAGAAGATGCAGGAGTAGAATTATCGTCTGCATTTGGCTAACCTAACTGTGAATGGGTGGGACCCAGTTGCCAATCTGGTTGCACGAGTAAAAACCTGTTGAGGAGGCACCAGTGACTTAAGTTCGTTCGAGCAGAAACCATGAAAGTATTTATAGAACAGAGAAAGGGAGGCCACATTTCGTCGGTGGGGAAGTGGCTGTAGTCGAGCCGCCAAGTCAGTACCTATCACATTACAGACTCTCCTTTGGAGCCCGTCGAGAACACTGAGATGAACGGCAGGGGCGCCTGACCATATATGGCAGCAGTATTCCATGCACGGACGAATGGTTGATTTGTATATATGCTGGATGGATTCAGGCGGAAAAAACATCCTGGCCCGACACAGTGACCCAACCTTCTTAGCAGTGGATTTAGCTATGGACTCGATGTAGTAGTTCCATTTGAGATCAGAAGAGAGGGTAAGGCCGAGGAGGCGCAGTGTATTGCTCTCAGGGAGAATCGCTTGGTCCATGCTTATGGGAGGTAGGAGAGGTTGCCTGTGATGATTGACAGACAACAGCTTGGTCTTAGATGCATTGAAATTGACAAGCCACTTCTTGCCCCAATTTTTTTTTTTAATTATTTCACCCCGAGCAAGGCGGAAACGCCACTGATGTGCAGGGGGCTACATAAATGTAAAAAGATTAATTAGAAAAGAGTGAGGAGTACGAACTAGTTAGAAAGGAACAATAGAAAGATGAGAAAGCAGGTGTGATGACAGATACATAGATGGAGAGAAAGAGAAGGTTATACGGGGGTGGGGAGAGAGCGTCCAGTGGTTAATAGAGGAGCATTGACATTGCATTTAAATTTCTGGAGGTTGTAGCCGTCAGGAAAGCAAGAATACGGGAGCGAGTTCCACAGGCGGGACGTGCGAGAGAAGAAGCTGCAGGAGTAGAATTGTCGTCTGCATTTGGCTAACCTGACTGTGAATGGGTGGGACCCAGTTGCCAGTCTGAGAGTCTACACTCATATATAAATATTATATATTCGGCAAAGTTTAACATACGTACCAGCAAAAATGTGGTGTGTCAAAACGATGACACTGCAATTATCATACACTCCTACGACAGTCTTTATTGCAATCTTTATTGTTTTAAAAAGTTATATGTAGATTTTTTAAAAAACACTAACTAATGAAACAGGATTAGTGGATCATTTCTTTATACTGAGAATTGACGACAAAAAAATTAAAGACTATATTATTAGATTTTTTTTTAACAAGAATAATTTTATGTCTATAAGTTTATAAAAATATGTGACCCAACAATAATGAAATACTTATTATTTACCATGTTATAAAAATAAGTATGGAAACAAAATATTTATTCATAGATTTACAAAAGAACTAGTAGTATAGCCCGGCGTTGCCCGGGTGTAATGAAAGCTTTAAAACTAATCCATGGTCCTGGAGCTCAGACTCTTTGGACGTTGGCACGAAAGACTAAAAAGCAATAGTTGTTTCCAGTTAAAACGAAACCGTAGACTGAAAGAAAAATGAATGGATGTAAGTCAAATTTTCATTTCCTGGTATTGATATCAAATAAGTTTTTTTCGTCGTCAACTGAATTTTGCATGCTAAATAAGTCCTCTGAGTAAATGGTATCATGGCTGAGACTAAGAACTACAATTATACCTACTTAGAGCCAAACCCGAAGTAAAAACTAAAATAAAAGGGCTGAAAAAATACAGACATAAACAGACACACACACAAACATCTTGCCTTTTATATATATATATATATATATATATATATATATATATATATATATATATATTCTCGATTTTCTGCACTATTGTAAGAGCTGCAACTTTAAAACTTCTGAATATCGTTTCTCATGTCTTTGTCTATGAGTGTATCAAATTTGATTAAAATCGGACCACTCCTTCTATAATCCGATTTTTTCGATTATCGATTTTCGATATTTATCGGGGGTACTTCGACACAAAACCTAGCCAAGAACACTCGCAGAAGCTTATAGTACAACTGTGCAAATTTTCAAGAAAATCGGTTCGGCCGTTTCGGATTCTATAGATAACGGACACACACACACACACACACACACACACACACACACACACACACACACACACACACACACAAAGTTCCATTTATAAATAAGTTTAGATAGATCCGTGTTTATATCTTTAATTATGTATTGAAAAACGATGAAGCGTTTTCTAGCCATTTTTGTCATTTGTTCTCGTCACATAAATTCACAATAGCTTGTGAAGATTTAGAGAATTTTTTCTCGAGAAATGACAACAAAGATGTTAAATTTATTTATTCGATTGTTTGTTTAAAAGAATTGGGTTTAATACCCTTTTTGTTAATTCTTGAGAAAAAGAAAATACATAAATTAAGTTTATTGCGGTGTCAAAAAAGAAACCGGCCTTTTGAGATGCTCTTTTTATTTTGCGGGTACGAATGCCAAACATTATCTTAATTTTTTATGTCTTTCATCATAACTGCGGTGGTAGATTGTACTTGTTTCGCTTTGTCAGCCTCGGCAGATTTTTGATCGAGGCATGAGTAAACCGTAGTGTCGTCAGCGTATATGCCTACTTGGGATTTTATTACATCGGGGAGATTGTTAATGAAGATCAGGAAGAACGTAAGACCTAGAATAGAGCCTTAAGGGACAAGCGCGTTCGTATGATAGTGTTGGGAGACATGTCCGTTCAATACTACCTTCATTGTGCGATTTGAAAGAAATGACTGGATTAGGTCAAACAACTGTCCAGTTATACCATAGCCTCGCAGCTTACGTACAAGGCCAGCATGCCAGACTCTGTCAAACGCTTGGAGATGTCTAGGGCAACAGTCCGAGCCTCGCCGTTCTTGTCGAGAGCCTGGTGTATATACTCAGTGATTGTCGTGAGTATATCGGCAGTAGACCTGGTGAATCGGAAACCATACTGTTGGTCAGAGAAGAGACTGTGGGCTGTGAGATGTTGAACCACCTCAGCGTTGATGATGGCTTCGAAGATTTTGCTAAAATCGGTAGTAGGCTGATAAGGCGATAATTAGCGGGGTCAGAGGGTTCGCCAGTATTTTTATATATTTTATATATTTTTATATATAGGAATCACGGAGGAGGACTTCCAGCAAGCAGAAAAGCAAGAAGCAGAGAGGCAGTAGTTATAAAGTTTAGAGAGAACAGAGGAGAGTTCAGGATCACATTTCTTTAGGACAATGATTGGTATTCCGTCACCACCGCTCGCTTTTCTGGGGGTCAAGCTTTAAAATTATTTTAGAGACCACCGAGGTAGTAATGTGTATGTCAGTCAGTTGGGCCTCAGTACAGGGTGGGAAGTCGGGTGCAGGTACTCTATACAAGTCCAGTGTCGAGTTGGTGGAGAATCTGCCAGCGAAGCACTCAGCCTTGTTTGTTGAAAAGGTGAGGACCTCAGATTCGTTGATTAGAGGTGAGATTGAGAGCTTGCTTCTGTTCAGCACACTTTTACAATTTAGAATTCATCATTGATAAATCTCTCTTTCAATTTACGGACCTTACTTACTGATGATAGCGGTCATGTCACGTTGAATACACCGGTTCCCGCTCGATCACCGAAGTTAAGCAACGTTGAGCCTGGTCAGTACTTACGTGGGTGACCACTTGGGAATACCAGGTGCTGTTAGCGTTCACGGATGTGCGTTGTGGTGCGGTGGATGTCGGCTTGGAGGGGGAAATCGGTGAGCCGAGTTCCAATTTCAGTCGAGCACACTGCACTCACTTGCGCACTAGTACCCTTGGGAAAGGTATTAATCCGTCCGTTCCCTCCAGTTATGGGTTAAATAACGGGGTAGGACTTGGGACCCTGCCCTTAAACAAATCCCAATGAGACTTGCTCCGTCAGGTAGGAAGCCCGCTCAACCCGACTAGGGTGAATGCGGCATACATACATACATACATTGATAAATCTCTCTTTCAATTTACGGACCTTACTTACTGTATTCTTAATACTTGATATAACGCAAAAATATCAATAACAAAATCCTCCAATAATTATCCATAACTCATTTTATTTAAAAAGAAGATTTGTTCCATCACTTGACACATGTATACAATACTTGTTACGTATTTTGAACGAAAATGTATTTCGTCACTGTCCTTCACACATACTAATGTTATCAACATATAAACACACTTAGTTCGTCTATGGTTTGGATACACTTAACAGACATTATTTTTGCTTACATATACTTACATTCATAATAAACATCTAATGTTTTTATTACGCGTTGGCACACACTTCTTCTTCTGTGAGCCTTGTCCTGTCGGGACGTAGGAGATCATGGCCTTCCACTCGTAGCACACTTTCTTTTGTAACATCTCGCAGCTCCCGTTCTATCATCTACCTGCTCAGGCCCTTCAAATATTTTATCCGCTGCTTTCCTTTGTCTCTTTTCCCCTCTATCTGGCCTGTTAGTATCAGATTCTCCAAGCCTTTCTTCCTCATTGCATGTCCCAGGAACTTCACTTGTCTCTTCCTGATGCTCGATATTAATTCCTTTTTCGTTTCCATTCTTCCCAACACCTCGTCATTGCTCACATGCTCGGTCCACGATATCCGCAGCATCCTTCTGTAGAACCACATTTCAGCTGCTTCAAGTTTTCCCTTCATCATTGTTGATATTGTCCAACATTCACTGCCACATTGAAGAACTAACATCAAATAACAATCCAGTACTCAGTTTCTAACTTAAACAGAGACAATTTTTTCTACATCTAATATTCAACCATTGCTTTATCACATGTGACACGTATCTGACCAAAAAAAATGATACCTAAAATAGCATCCTGTCTCTTGCATTTTTTAAAATCATTTGTCTTTAATGAATCTCTGAAGAAGCTTGTTAAATTGAAACATGTTAGATTAAAGGCCCTTTTTCCTACTTGTTCTTTACTTATTCTATCCACATCTACTTCCATAGACAGGAATCTGACAAATTGATAAAGAATAAATAAAATATATTGTCTTTCTCGTATGTTTTTATAGATGTAGGTAATAAGTGTCCATCAAAGATTTAAAAACTGTTTAAATAAATCCATATGACAAAAATAAAAAATGATTTAAAAATGTAAAATATTATGATGGATTACCTGTAATTACAAGCTTTCAATCATTCCGCCTCACCTGTAATCCCCTTCCCCTACACCTATGAGGCGCACTGCATGACTTGGACAACATTAAACACGGATCACTAAGTACCTGAAGAATGCCCGAGAGTACAACGACTGAAACAATGAAATAATAACAACGACTGTAAATAATAACTCTTAAAAAAATTCCTGGTATTTATGGCCTTGTTTGTGGTGCAATGGATGTTGACTCGGAACGATAAATCGGAGAGCCGAGTTCGAATTCCACTTGAATTCACTTACGCATAAATATCCTTGGGAAAGGTAATAATCCTTTTCTTCCCTACCGCAGAAGGCAATGACAACCTACTGCGGGATAATCTTCTGCCTAGTCAGTCATGTCTCTTTCGAGACATGATCGCCAAAAGTGTGTATCACGGAGGGCACTTAACTGACCGACTAAATATAATAGTTGAAAACATGATTAAGGCTTCTACCAGTCATAAAGTGGGGGACTGATTTTCTATTGTTATGAACTAATAAACTGATCCCCCACTAATTATACTTAATATAATAATGTAATATAATCTATCTCTTCTCTCTCCAGCTATGAGTTAAATAGTAGTACAAATTGGGTTTTATAGCCTTGGCTTGCAACCAGTCTGCTGCAGAAAGCAAAGGCAACCTACTGCGGAATAATTTTCTACCTAGTCAGTCATGTTTTTTTCGAGGCATGATTACCCAAAGCGTGTATCACGTATGGCACTTAACTGACTGACTGAATAGTTGGAATGATAATTAAATCTTCTACTGGGCATAAAGTGAGGGATCGACTTTTTTATTGCCATGAAGTAATAAACTAATCCCCCACTAATTACTACTTGATAATATAATAACATAATTCAATAGTCTACCGCAGAAAGCAATGGCAACCTACTGCAGGATAATCTTCTGCCTAGTCAGTGATGTCTCTTTCGAGACATGATCGCCCAAAGCGGGTATCACGTATGGCACTTAACTAACTAAACTAAGCTCAGCTCAGTAAATAAAAACTAGATGTGACGGCGTGGGATAATGGTTAACAAGCTAATCTAGGTGACGACTGCTACAGAATAGTGATTTGATCCTTACTGGGTTCTACACACGTGTAACCTTGTGCCAAACTACGTCTATGTTAGTAAATGAAAAATGAACCTCTGGGCGTGGGTTGATATTTACCCAGATAGATTGGTTAATTACGACTATCGATTAGTGAGGGCAATCCAGAATAGGTTCTTAGTATTTATGGCCTTGTACCAAACTAAGTTAAGCTAAGAAAATGAAACCCGGACGCCTTGGCCTTGTGTAATAGTTAACAGGTCAGTCTGGTTAATCATTAGTTAGTTAAATGCCATACACGCTCAGGCGATCATGTTTCGAAAGAGACATGACTCACTAGATAGAAAATTTTGCAACAGTAGATTGCCATTACTTTCTGCGACAGACTAGTTGCCAACCAAGGCTATAGAACCCAATCTGTCCTGTTATTCAACCCATAGCTGGAGGGACGAGATGGATTAATATTTTTCTCAAGGGTATTAACGCGTAAGTGAATGCAACGAATTCAACTGGAATTCGAACTCGGCTCTCTGATTTCTCGTTCCGAGTCGATATCCACTGCTCCATATTAGCTGGTTGTGGGTGTAATACTGAGTCGGTTCCCAATAATTGCAACCTTCTGCCAAACTACACTACGCTTAATTGGACGCCTGTTAACGAGTTAGTTCGGTTGACCATTACTTCTGAACAAGGAGTTTGATCCCTGTTGATTTCCCTATACTTGTGACCTTGTGCCAAACTAAGTTAAATTTAATAAGTGGCAACTGGAAGCCCTTGCGCATGGTAATGGTTAACACATTACTACCGAATATGGAGTCTGATGCCTAGTAATTTCCCAATACTTGCAGCCTTGTGTCTAACTATACCAAGTTTAGTAAATGACAGCTGTACGCCTCGGTAGTGTAATGATTAACGAGCTGGTCTTGTTGACCATTACAAACGAATAGCGAGTTTGGTCCTTAGAGAGCTCCCTATATTGGATATTTTCTGATAATTCACCCCAAAATATTAATTCTTGCCAGAATGAAAAGAATTTATATTTACTAAAATTCACACCAAATTCACCCAGAGCGAGGCCCTTCCATTGCACTCCGGTTGGGTTCACCTTTGCCATCGCCCAAATGTGAGTAACTCGATTGCACTATTTCAAACTGTGGGGGTCTACGTCGCAGATTTTTCTTTTTTTTTTTTTTTTAAAAATTAACTGTGTGTGTCTGTTTATCTGCCTGTATATCCTTTATACAAATCCACAATTTTTATCCGATTCTCGCCAAACTTCATACAAATATTCTTTAGGCTGAGTCTGAGCTCCAGGACCGTGGATTAGTTTTAAAGCTTTCATTACAGCCGAGCAACGCCGGACTATACTGCTAGTCAGTAATAAGAGGAGCCCAACATGCTAATTACAATTTGGTGATATTAAAATCAAACAAGTGCAGAAATTTAAATACCTTGGAAGAGGACGGAAAGGGTGATACGGAGATCCGAAGGCGTATTGGCATGAGCCAAATATGTTTTCCAGAAGCTGAGCAGAGTATTAAGAGACAGGAAAATTTCGCTGGAAACAAAACAGAGAGTACTGAATTGTTAAATGATGTTTGTCCTTCAATATGACAGGAAATGCTGGACAATCTCATCAAAGATGAAGGAAAGATGTAAACCAACCAAAATGTGGCTCTACAGTAGGATGCTGAGGATATCATGGGCAGAACATGTAAGCAACAACGAGGTTTTGGAGAGGATGGACACAAGAAGAAAACTAATACTTAACATCAGCTTTTCTAGCATTTGAATCATATTCATTATTCTTATATTTTGAATTAAGTCTTCTAAGCAAACGCGTATTGGCATGACTTAGGACGCATTCTAAAAGCTGAGCAGGGCATTGAGAGACGTGAAAGATTCGCCAGAAACAAAGAAAAGAATACGAGATATCTGTTCTCCTATATGGCAGCAAAATTCTGGACAATGTTGTCAGTGATGAAGGAAAGACTTGAAGCAACAAAAATCAGGTTCTACAGAAGGATGCTGAGGATGCCGTGGACCGAACATGTGAGCAACGATGAGGTTTTAAAGAGAAACGAAACGAAAAGGAAGCTTATATCTAATATCAGGAAGAGACACTGAAGTTTCCGGGACATGTAATGAGGAAGGAGGGCTTGGATAATCTGATACTCACAGGGCGGATAGAGAGAAAGAAATTCAGGGAAAGCGCATTGATTGGCTCTAATTGATAGCAGAGTAGATTTTGGGAAAAATAACAGGACAAAATATATTAAGAACAACAAAGGATAGAAAGAGCTGAAGGGCCATGATCGCCTACATAAATGCTGTTGAAAAATTCAAATGAATTCTTGAGTATTTTTTGTGGGTAACGATGAGGTTTTAAAGAGAATCGAAACGAAAAGGAAGCTTATATTTAATATCAGGAAGAGACACTGAAGTTTCTGGGACATGTAATGAGCAAAGAGGGCTTGGAGAACTTGATGCTCACGAGAGGAATAAAGAGGACGAGAGATAAGAGAAGCAACGCATGGCATATTTGATGGACTTGAGCAGATGGATGGGGATTGACTGGGATAACACGAGAAGGGATATTGAGAGCGACGAGGGATAGGGAGATGTGGAGGGCCATGATCGCCTATATCCTGATGGGACACAACATGTAGAAGAGAAAGAAGAATTTCGTGGGGTGAATCAATATATGCGATACGTAATTTTACATTATTTGGGATAAATTAACAAAAAATATCCTTTACATTAGTGTCCTTGTGTCAAACTAAGTGAAGCTTACTAAATGTCAACAAAAGAATCACCCGTTAACGGTTGGAAATCGGTTCTATATATCTTAATAATGAATGACATCAAGGTAATGTCCTTGCGTTTACCGATCGTCCGAGATGGGGCGTAGGTCGAACTTTATGTTTTAATCCGCCTGATTTCCTACTACATGCAAAAGACGAAGACAAAAATACCATTTAATCCCGTCACCAGAGATTTAAAGAAAGATTTAGAGAAACTAGGGAAAGTAATTCTGTCGTGTTAAGGTGAACGAGGCTCGGCTCAGCTCAGCTAAAGCAAACAAGAAGACTTGAGAAATCACAAGAAGAGAAAAGAAACCGGTTCTGATCGCGAATGAAAGAGATTATTTTTGCTTCGTTTGCACACTTGTAAGAGAAACGAAGTAACAATGAAAGAGAAGAAATAGGACACACAGACGCATATATATATATATATATATATATATATATATATATATATATATAGATAGATAGAGAGAGAGAGAGTGGGGAGCTCAAAGTAAGAGAGGGTGATTGGTCAAATTAGTGGTCTGATGGGCTAAAGTTCAAAGTACACATTACCGGAAATTTAAAGGCGATTTGTTAAAAAAAATGCAAAGAAAAGTAATGAGTAATTAGCAGGAAAAGAAGATCTCGCTGGACTTATGTCAAGGTTGACAATAGAGGTCACTGATTTTTGTTGTTATTGTTTGGGCATGTAAAGTAGTTATTAGAAAGCGGTTGGCAGAAATTTTCGCTTTCTCTACCGCAGACATTGTGATTTGGTTAAAGCATTTCACATAAATATTTTGATAGATGAATAAAAAAATGAGACTGAGATAGATAGATAGATAGATAGATAGATAGATAGATAGATAGATAGATAGATAGATAGATAGATAGATATGAATAGAATGAGATAGATGGATATAAACACAATGGGATAGATAGATATGAACAGACTGAGATAGATAGATAGATAGATAGATAGATAGATAGATAGATAGATAGATAGATAGATAGATAGATAGATAGATAGATAGATAGTGCAAAGTGCATTTTTAACCAAAATTTGAACCCATGCATTGAATACTTCTGCCATATCTGGTGTTGCTCCGGTTGTATATGTTGAGATTCTTGACAAATATTCAAATTAGGGCCTCACACGAAAGTATGTGCGTTGTGGAGCAGTGGATATCGGCTCGGAACGAGAAATCGGGGAGCCGAGTTCGAATTCCAGCTAGTTCTTTTCATTCACTTACGCGCAAATACCCCTGGGAATGGTATTTATTCGTCTCTTCTCTCCAGTTATGTGTTAAATAACAGAACAGATTGGGTTCGATAGCCCTGGCTGGAAATCAGTCTACCGCAGAAAGTAATGACAACCTACTGCGGGATAATATTCTGCCCAATCAGTCATGTCTCTTTCGAGACATGATCACCCATGCGTGTATCATGTAAGGTACTTGACTGACTGACGTAACGATCCCGATCAGTCATCTTGACTTTATCCATATTCTCACCGATGTGATGTGGCTTCGATCTTTTCTAGAAATATTTTCATGTCAATTGCCCTGATGAGCTTTTTTCCTGGTGTACCGACTACATAAATTTAAGCATGTAACTAGATTGGAAATTAGGTCTCACCGGCTTACAGTTAAATAGCTAAATGCGTCAGCCATTTCTATTTTAATAGATTCTTTTCTCTTAATTTTCATTCGTGAAACTCCCTTCCGCATTTTTTTTCTTCCCTGTTTCTTCTATGTGCCTTGTCCTTTTAAGACGTAGGCAATCATGGCCCTCCACGTCTCTCTATCCCTGGTGGCTCTTAGTACGCTTTCTCCTCTAACACCACGCAATCTCCTTTCTGTCATTTACCTGCTCAGCCCCTTCAAATATGTTATCCGCTGCTTTTCTCTGCCTCCTTTTCCTTCTATCCGGCTTGTTCGTATCAGGTTCTCCAAGCCCTCCTTCCTCATTGCATATCCCAGGAACTTTAGTTGATTCTTCCTGATGCTCAATATTAACTTCCTTTTCGTTTTCATTCTTTCCGAAACCTCATCATTGCTTTATGCTTGGTCCATGATATCAACAGCATCCTTCATCTTTGATGATATTGTCCAACATTCACTGCCATATTGAAGAACTGACATCAAATAGCAATCCAGTACTCTTTTCCTTGTTTCTAGTGAAAGTTTCCTGTGTCTTAATACTTTACTCAGTTTCTGGAATGCTTCTTTCGCCATGCCAATTCACCTTCGAATCTCTGTGTCGCACATTCAGTCTTTTGTTAGAACACTTCCAAGGTATTTTACAATCTTCAAAAATTTAAAACCAACGTCACTCGCCATCTGCTGTCTTGTAGAAATATATTCTTTTATTGTTCTTTCTTCATTCCTACCCACTAAAGTCTTCTCATTCAATTTCACTCACTGTAGCTTCGTGCGTACTCCTGATATTATTGCCTTGTTGATTAAAAATATGTAGCATACAATGATTAGGAGAGATAACAGCAAGATAAAATTTTCTAAGAGCTACAAAAGATATAAAATTACTCTGAGATTCATGGTTGTCAACGTCCTGAAGGGACAAGATCAATAGAATAATATATCCGAATCTGTGTCAATCAGATCTGGTTCTCAGGCCTGTATATTTTGGATTCATGTATAAATAAAAACCTAGTGTATCGAGACAGCAGATAATTTTCTAAACATATACTGTTAAATATAAAAGACAATGAATATCTATTATGTTTAATCATGAGCCGTTCTAAACATCGTATTTTGGATTTAATTTCAGTTGAAAATAAAGACTAAAATTCTCTAACATTTGGATAATTTTTATTAAGTTGGTTCTAAGCTTTCGGCTCACATGAGCCATCTTCAGAAAGGTTTTAAGGACGGTAGCACAAAATCATCCACCATCAGCGACGATTTTATCTTATGTTGACATAAAATTCCGCTAAGCAACGGTAACAGTTACCAAAAATAGTAAACGCAGTTCGTAAATTTGTAATGCAGTCCTATGACGTCACACCGCGTGAGAGCTCGAAATGATAACAGAACCATATATTTAAATGCAGTGTAATGTGTTATGACCAGATTTAAACGTGATTTTATTAAGTGTGGGTTGTTTGGATTTAATTTAGATGGCCTCCAATATCTGAATGTTCGTTTTACTGTGTGTATAAGTAAGGATTATTGTATTGTTGACTAAAATATGTCTGATATTACCTACATGACTATGTTTTACTCAGAAATTTTGTTTAATTGCACTCTGATCAGAAAGGTAACAGGTAAGTCTACGGGAGAGCGTAGTTGTGGTAAAACCAATATTTATGCTGCTCTTTGCATGATAAAATTATTGTATGTGCCGTGCCTCTTCAGGACATGTTTGAGTTTGAGTTTTGTTTAACGGCATATCAACACCTCTGTGGGTTATTTAATGCCAAAAAGGTATGGCTTAAGTTTTTGTTGTTGTTGTTGTTGTGGTTGTTGTTGTTTTTAATGTTCGGTTATAGTGAAAAGGTTGATTTAGTCAGATTTTAATGAAAATCTTTTTGTTTTTATTCTTTTTTATTTTAGAAAACTAAAAATGTCTTCTAGTTTGTATTCAAAAATGTTTTGCCGAGAAAAATGTTTTCCTTCAAAAATGTGTTGTAATAATTTTTTCTTCAAAAATGTATATTTTTCTATAAAAGTTTAATGTAAATGTATATTTTTCAATAAAAGTTATATTTCTATAAAAGTGTATTTTTATACTTTCATAGTGTTTTGACTCCAGTTTTGGGGTTAACTATTTGCCCATAGCTGGGACCCTAACAGGTGCTACCACCCCGGGTGAGGGTGGACTTGAGAACAACAGCAATTAAGAGGTGGTTCTATGCTCCTCACAACCTCCTAATAAGAGGCCTTTCTGCTGGATGCAGTTTACCGTCATGCCCAGGACCTTCAGGACATGTGTGGTCATTGATCACCATAAGTTTGCATCCCATCTTAGTAGTTTTTTCTCCCTTTGCTACAGCTCCCACTCTTTCACGATCTATTCACACAAGCTTATCAGGTATGCCACCCGCTGCCTTTCCCTATATTTTTAACTCATACGATACCCTGTGAAGGTTAAGTTTCCCAAAACCTCCTTTCTCATGTTTTGGCCAAGAAATTTCTGCATTCTCTTCCGGATTTTAAGTTGTTGTAGAGAAACATTCTATCCTACTCCGTTATGGATAAGTTATAGTTATCTATAAAAGACTGTGACTGGGACCATACGTCACTAGACGGAAGCATACGTCATAGGCAGAGACATTTTCTACTTGATCGTTATTCCTGTTACTATACGTTGATTGTTCTTGTACGTCTATTGGTTTATTGTACTGTTGTATAATAAATCTCTTCTAATCTATCTTTAGTGTTTAAGTATTATTCTTACACTATTTTTTCCCTGTAATTCCTTCCTGGGATATAGCATAAGTATAGGTGTTCTTTTGTTGCTGTTTTCCTTGAACATTTCCTCGTTGTTTACTCGCTTCATCTAATGTATTCTCAGTATCCTTCTGTAGAACCATAGATCTGCTTCCTCTAGTTTTCTCCTCATCTCTGAGAAGATTTTCCAGCATTCACAACCACATATGAGGATGAATATCATTTAGCACTCCAGAACTTTTTTATTTGCTTCTAATAATGTATTTTTTCTCATCACCTTTCTTAGATTTGAAATGTCTCTTTCGCCCTACCAAGATGTGTTCGGATTTCAGTGTGACATATTCCATCCTTGCCAGATATTTAAAACTCTTCACCTGCTTGATGTTAATATATCCAATTTGTATCTAACATCTTGCTGATGACCATATCTTCTGTCTTCTTACAGTTGGTGGTTAGTCCTTTTTTCATGCCGTCTTTTACTACTCAGTCAAGAAGGTTCCGCAGTTTTCTTTCCGTGTCAGCCATCAACACAGTGTTATCTGCATATCTTATATTGTTAAGATTCATCATCATCATCATTCTGCGGCCTCAGCCGAGATTCGAAATCTTGTCAGTAGCTGAATACTTGATGCTTCGCCAGAGCTACCAAGGGTGTTTTTTATCGTGACACCATCACTAGATAAAATGAAATAAGTCCCATCCAATGACATAACTGAAAAATAATGATTCTGAATTATTGTGTATATGGGAAAATAAAAATTTCGGTGTCGAGGTGACCTTTTTCAGGAACTAAAACTAATTAACCTTATACCAGTTATGATTTGAAAACATGTCAGTCAGTTAGTTAGTGAAGTGCCATACGTGATACACGCTTGGGCGATCATGTCTCGAATTCTACCATCACTAAGGAATGAATCTAATCCTCGCCTCAGCCCGGCTATCACACTAACCCTTTACCTATGATGTCACATAATTGTCATTTAATTATCAAAAATAGGGGTTGGCGCATGTATCTAGTTTAATGCTGTCCCTCAATTTGCTATCTATCTATCTATCTATCTATCTATCTATCTATCTATCTATCTATCTATCTATCTATCTCTGGCTGTTCATATCTATCTATCTATCTATCTATCTATCTATCTATCTATCTCAATCTTTTTCTATTTATCTATGTCTGTTCATAATCTACCTATCTATCTATCTCTGGCTGTTCATTATCTATCTATCTATCTATCTATCTATCTATCTATCTATCTATCTATCTATCTATCTCATCTCAATCTTTTTCTATCTATCTATGTCTGTTCATAATCTATCTATCTATCTATCTATCTATCTATCTATCTATCTATCTATCTATCTATCTATCTCTGGCTGTTCATATCTATCTATCTATCTATCTATCTATCTATCTATCTATCTATCTCAATCTTTTTCTATCTATCTATGTCTGTTCATAATCTATCTATCTATCTATCTCTGGCTGTTCATATCTATCTATCTATCTATCTATCTATCTATCTATCTATCTATCTCAATCTTTTTCTATCTATCTATGTCTGTTCATAATCTATCTATCTATCTCTGGCTGTTCATATCTATCTATCTATCTATCTATCTATCTATCTATCTATCTATCTATCTCAATCTTTTTCTATCTATCTATGTCTGTTCATAATCTATCTATCTATCTATCTCTGGCTGTTCATATCTATCTATCTATCTATCTATCTATCTATCTCAATCTTTTTCTATCTATCTATGTTCATAATCTATCTATCTATCTATCTCTGGCTGTTCATATCTATCTATCTATCTATCTATCTATCTATCTATCTATCTATCTGTCTATCTATCTCAATCTTTTTCTATCTATCTATGTCTGTTCATAATCTATCTATCTATCTATCTCTGGCTGTTCATATCTATCTATCTATCTATCTATCTATCTATCTATCTATCTATCTATCTCAATCTTTTTCTATCTATCTATGTCTGTTCATAATCTATCTATCTATCTATCTATCTATCTATCTATCTATCTATCTATCTATCTCTGGCTGTTCATATCTATCTATCTATCTATCTATCTATCTATCTATCTCAATCTTTTTCTATCTATCTATGTCTGTTCATAATCTATCTATCTATCTATCTCTGGCTGTTCATATCTATCTATCTATCTATCTATCTATCTATCTATCTATCTATCTATCTATCTCAATCTTTTTCTATCTATCTATGTCTGTTCATAATCTATCTATCTATCTCTGGCTGTTCATATCTATCTATCTATCTATCTATCTATCTATCTCAATCTTTTTCTATCTATCTATGTCTGTTCATAATCTATCTATCTATCTATCTCTGGCTGTTCATATCTATCTATCTATCTATCTATCTATCTATCTATCTCAATCTTTTTCTATCTATCTATGTCTGTTCATAATCTATCTATCTATCTCTGGCTGTTCATATCTATCTATCTATCTATCTATCTATCTATCTATCTATCTATCTATCTATCTATCTCAATCTTTTTCTATCTATCTATGTCTGTTCATAATCTATCTATCTATCTATCTATCTCTGGCTGTTCATATCTATCTATCTATCTATCTATCTATCTATCTATCTATCTATCTATCTATCTCAATCTTTTTCTATCTATCTATGTCTGTTCATAATCTATCTATCTATCTATCTCTGGCTGTTCATATCTATCTATCTATCTATCTATCTATCTATCTATCTCAATCTTTTTCTATCTATCTATGTCTGTTCATACTCTATCTATCTATCTCTGGCTGTTCATATCTATCTATCTATCTATCTATCTATCTATCTATCTATCTATCTATCTATCTATCTATCTCATGTTCTTTCAGATATTCTAGCATCTGTTGTGGTACAATTGATATCGCATTGGCAGGAGAATGCGGAGAACCATGTTCGAATTCTAGTTGAATTCATTGCATTAACTTGCGTGCATAGACAAAACTTTGTGTAATCGTTCGGTTCACTCTTCAGTAGATATCAGCAATTGCCTGGCCGATTTTTGTTATTTTTATCAACTTAATATATATTTGTTGCACTTTTTATTGGTAGTAGTTTTACTTTTTTTTTCTTGAGTGCGTGTGCGTGTGTATTCATATTTACCTCCCTTCACGATAAACAAAATAAAATAAGGAAATAGTATCAAAAGTTGGACGTTGTTTAAATTCCTTTCTCTTTTATATACGGTGTTTACTTATTCACCACTATGCAGACAATGACATCTGATGTAAAAAAAAAAAAAAATTCTCTTTCTTGCTCTTCCACCCTCATACATTTGCAAGTAATTGCAAACCTTGACAGTCAAGCATGTAAGTACATCGCTACAGAGACTAATGCAATGATATTTCCAATTGTATCTCAAATTAATTTTTCCCTACACACGTACACACATCTAAACTTATTTATAAATGGAACTTCGTCTGTGTGTGTGTGTGTGTGTGTGTGTGTGTGTGTGTCCGTTATCTATAGACTCCGAAACGGCGGAACCGAATTTCTTGAAAATTTACACAGTTGTACTGTAAGCGTCTAATCGAAAAAATCGGGTTATAGAAGGAGTGGTCCGATTTTAATCAAATTTGATACACTCATAGACAAAGACATAAGAAACGATATTCAGAAATTTCAAGGTTGTAGTTCTTACAATAGTGCAGAAAATCTAATATATATATATATATATATAAAAGGCAAGATGTTTGTGTGTGTGTCTGTTTATCTGCCTGTATGTCTATTTTTTTCTGTCCTTTTTGCTTCGGGTTTAGCTCTAAGTAGATATAATTGTAGTTCTTAGTCTCAGCCATGATACCATTTACTCAGAGAACTTATTTAGCCTTTAAAATTCAGTTTACGACGAAAAACACTTATTTGATATCGATACCAGGAAATAAAAATTTGACTTACATCCATTCATTTTTCTTTCAGTCTACGGTTTCACTCTAACTGGAAACAACTATTGCTTTTTAGTCTTTCGTGCGAACGTCCAAAGAGTCTGAGCTCCAGGACCATGGATTAGTTTTAAAGCTTTCATTACACCCGAGTAACGCCAGGCTATACTGCTTGTTTTTTTTCATAATCGTTTCACCGCAAGCAACTCTGTACTAACACTGGTGCGCAGGGGGTACAAGAGGAGAGCGAAAAGATAGAAGAACCGGTTACAGGGGGTAAGAGAAGGATAGTAATTCTAATGAGAAGAGTTACGTGAGGGTAGATTGAAACAGTGAGTTTGGGTGGGGGGAGTATAAAAGAAAGATGGTAGTCCAGGGTTAAAAGATGGCAATTGACGTTGCATTTAAACTCTTGGAGATTCTAAGCGTATGTATTATATATACATATAATACATATGTATTATATATACATATAATACATATGCATCTCTATCTTTTTCTTTTTTACGAAAGCCAGTCTGAGTCTTAAAATGTCTAACAGACATTGGGGGTCTGAAGTAGATACAATTCCATCCCCTTTATCTTCAGGGTGTCTCTATTTATTCCGTATGGGTATTTATGAGCAAGCACATGTCGTAACAGAATGGAATATAAGAGGTTTTTTTTTAAATTTATTATTGTATGATCTTAAATATACTTAGCAACCTTTTCACTTTTTGGAAATGATACCATGGCTAACTGCTCGTCTTGGCACAATCAACGGTGGTAATATCTGCAGATTGTGCCAAGAAGGGACATTAACCATAGTGTCATTTCCAGAACGAGACAGGTTGCTAAATGAAAGAACCAAAATAATGTCTGGATGTAAACACCACAGAAAATATATTTTACGATCGTACAAACCCGGATGAAAATTTTTAAAATTCTTGACCGGCCAATTTTTTATTTTAAATTTCCAGTTAGGCTTTCTGAAAGTTCATGTTATGCGTTCGAAAAAACGTTAGATGATCTTCTTCTTCTATGTGCCCTGTCCCTTCAGGACGTAGGCGATCATGGCTTTTCACGTTTCCCTATCCCTGGTGGCCCTTAGCACGCCTTCTCCTGTTACACCATGCAATCCTCGTCCCGTCATCCACCTGATTAGGTCCTTCAAATATGTTATCCGTTGCTTTCCCCTGTCTCTTTTTCCCTCTATATGGCCTGTTAGTATTAGGTTCACCCAGCCCTCTTTCCTCGTTGCATGTCCCAGGAACTTTACCTATCTTTTCCTGATGCTCAGTATTAATTTCCTTTTCGTTTCCATCCTTTCTAAGACCTCATCTTTGTTCACCTGCTCGATGAATGATATTCGCAGCATCCTTCTTTAGAACTATATTTCAGTTGCTTCAAGTTTTTCCTCCATCTTTGATGATATTGTCCAGCATTCACTGCCATATTGAAAAACCGACATCACGTAGCAATTCAGTACTCTCTGTTTTTAGCGAAATCTTCCTGTTTCTTAATACTTTACTCACCTTCTGGAATTATATCTTCGCCATGCCAGTTCGCCTTCGGATCTTTGTGTCGCACTTTCCGTCTTCTGTTAGAACACTTAAAACGCTTGAAGAATTGCAGTGAAATGATTTAAAAACAAAAAAACAAAGTTTTATTATAATTAATTATATGTTTATTTGACAACTGAAGCCTCGTAACACAGCTTTCTTTTCATAATACCAGGACATGTCTCGTAGAATCATAATATTTATTTCTCTTTTTGATGATGACGTTTCGCCTTAAGCTTCGCATGCTACTAAGATACGTAAGTTTTTGTGCACCTATGTATTAACATGGCGGCAAAAAATTGCATCATCTTTTTGATGTAATATTTTATTTATACAAATTCATAGCATCATTATTCAGTCATATTTTTCACTGTTTCCTTCGTCCTTATAAAAACTTTCAGTGGAAATGTGATTTCATTATAGCAGATTAATGCAAAAGGTTCCGCTATGTTTTGGGAAAGTCGTATATTTATATAAATTCATAGCATCATTATTTAGTCATCAATATACTTATACATGAACACTTAAGAGCTACAAGGGATTGGGAGATGTGGAACCTATGATCACCTACGTCCTAAAAGGACACGGTGTAATACATTTCTGTGACCCGACAGAAATATGATCATCATCAAAGGAAGAAAACATAAACAGTAACCTAAAAATGTGTGACTGACATCAAAGACAGCCAACTTGAATGGCAATAGCCGGAGAAGATGAATGACAGATGTGCCTCGCCATAGATGACACAATTCAGCGAAAACCCGAGAAGACGAGAAGGCATGGAAAGTTCAGGTTATATAAGTTCGGGGTTTTCTGACCGAAATCAGAATACTAAGAGAACGCACAGAAGAGAGAAGAAGAGAAGATAACTTCCGCTAGTCAACGACTCCCGACAACTCCCTCGTATGTGCGTGATTCTCTCTGGCTACATCTTCTTTCGCACAACCGTCACCGCGGAAGAATAAAAATATCAGTTTATATTTTTTTATATATATCGTGTTCAAGGCGATCGTCATAGTTGGAAATCCGGGCATTATACTTCACATGGCATATAGAAGAAGAAGATTCCATTGAAGTTGAGATATTGAAAGCTGTTCGTAGAGGTAGACATTATCTTCTTCCTTATTTTTAAACGCCAGTGACTATCGTCACCTAAAATTAAACGTTTTATGCGTTCAGGGGAAAAGGAAAGCCATGTGTTTAAAGGTGGACTGGTATATTTCTTGAAATAAGTTCATATGGAATCCATTTTCTTGTTTCTTAACTTTTTCTCCTGATTATAAACATTACTGCTGAGTGAGAGCGCAAAGTAGAAAGGGCGGAATAAACTGGAAAACCGCTCCAAAGACTTTGCTACGAATGTGAAAAAAAGAAGCCAACAAAAACATGGCGCCTGGAATTGATATATATTTATTTATTTTGTTCTTTTACAGATACACTCTATTTGAAAATAATTTAGAAAAAAAACACGCACACAGATATATTTTTAATCGTCTCACCCCAAGCAAGGCATTCCACTGCCACTATTGCGCATGGGGCTACATAGGGGAAGGTAAACAGAAGAAGTGGTTAGACATAGTGAATGTCAGGAGGAAGGTGACAGATGAGTAAGGATACCGAGGATGAGGGTTGGGCAGATGGAAAGAGTGCTTGATAGAATGGGAGCAGGTTAGTGTGTTAGGAGGTGTCTATTGACCTTACATTTAAACTCCTGGAGATTGTATCCGTTGAGGAAGCAATCGTGTGGAAAAGAATTCCACAGTCGGGAAGTGCGAGGAAAGAAACTGTTGGAGTAGAAGTTACGGCTGCATTTTATCGGTTTCACTGTAAAAGGGTGGGATCTAGTTGCTAATCTAGTATCTCGTGCAAATTCGTACCTAGGGGGCACCAGTGATCTAAGTTCATCGGAGCAGAAGCCGTGGAAGTATTTATAGAAGAGACACAGGGAAGCCACGTCGCGCCGGTGGGAGAGAGACTGCAGGCGGTCTGCCAAGTCGCTATCTATCACATTACAAACCCTCCTCTGAACCTTATCGAGAAGCCCGAGGAGAATAGCAGGGGCATCCGACCAGATATGGCAGCAGTATTCAATGCACGGGCGGATGGTAGATTTATATATGTACAGGATAGATTTAGACGGAAAAAACTTCCGGGCCCTACACAGAGAACCGACTTTCATAGCAGCGGATTTAGCAATGGATTCGATATAGTCATTCCATTTGAGGTCCGCTGAAAGTGTGAGACCAAGGAGGCGTAGTGTTTTACTCTCTGGGAGGCAAGCCTGGTCCATGCTAATGGGAGGTAGGTGAGATTGTCGATGATGGTTAATTGAGAGTAGCTTCGTTTTAGAAGCATTAAAATTTACTAGCCATTTCTTACCTCAGTCCAATATGGATTGGAGATCTTTTTCAATCTCGGCTGCGAGGTTAGCTTTGACGCCTACACCAGATTTTTGTAGGAGGCGAGAGTAAACTGTGGTGTCATCGGCGTACAAACCTATTTGGGCTCTTATGGAATCAGGGAGATCATTAATGTATATTAATATATATATATATATATATATATATATATATATATATATATATATATATATATATTAATACAGGTTTCATTGAATAATATAGACAAGTTTTGTCTATTAATTTTGTGTAGGATCCGTTCGTACCGTCTGATATACTTGATGGTGATATCGTTGAAAGACAACAAAAAATCACAGTAATTGTTGATTTTTTATCGGGTCTAAGCTTTCGGCTCACATAAGCCATTATCAAAGAATAAATATTAACACACAGTAAACATAGAACATTTAAGTTATTAACAATAAAGAGAATTAAATTGAAAATATAAGTCTATCCCTACCGTGGCGGATGGCCGAAAACAGTGACAAAATAGTGGCGTTGTGGTCCCTGATCTGATTACGGGCATCTGAGTACGTTATTGGAAATATCAAAATTGATTGTATTCAAACCAGGTTTAAATTGTTTAATGTAGATTGCTTCGAGGATTTTTAGTTTCTGTTTATTATTTTCTTGTTTAAGTATGTACGTGTTATCAACAAGCGTTTTTTCTCAGAAGTGTGCGTTGATAACCGTGTTGTTTTAAATGACGGAATATATTTGAATTTTCATTTAAGTGTAACGTCAGACGCCGTGAGAGCGAATTTGTAGTGTGGCCAATGTAGATATTATTGAGGTTGTTAGAGATACATTCTCTAAATGGACATATGAATTTATATACTACATTGGTTTTTTGCAAATCACTAACGGTTGGGGAAGAGTCGTTGCGGACGAATGAATTGGATGTAGTGGATTTAGTGTAATATATAATAAAGTTAATTCTTTTGTTGGGGTCTGTCGGAGAAATATTAGTATTTATGAATTTTTTTAGGATGTTTTCATCTAGTTGGTAGTTGGAGTGCATCTGGCTACGATATAAAAGAGTGATATGTTTGGGATTGGTTGGGCTAGTATCATGTGTTGGTTTTTCCAATGAAACCTGCATTTATTCAATGAAACCTGCATTAATGAAAAAATGCTGCCAAAATACACACACACAATATATATATATATATATATATATATATATATATATATATATATATATATATATAGTACTGTGCAAAAGTATTAGGACAAGAACTATTTTATCTTTTATGAGGCATATTGAAAGAAAATAAACAATTTAATTAATTTTATTTGAATTACTCAACAAATGCTTTAACAAGAAAAAATACTTGTTACAAAATAAATTTAATATTTAGTATAATAGCCTATTGCTTTGATCACAGCCTTCATTCTCTCAGGCATTGACATCACAAACTTCTTCAATGTATTTAATGGTATCTCCTGCCAAGAAGCTTGTATGTGCTCCCAAAGTGTGTCTTGCAAAGTAACATTAGATTTATCAATTTTTTTATCCAAATTATCCCATAGATGTTCAATAGAGTAGTTTCAAAATAACTTGCTTAATAGAAAATAGGAAAAATTAAATGTAACTTCTTTTTAATCCATTTCTTTTACACCTAGTTTTAAATAATCAACATTTATTAGCAATTTACTTGGCATTTCACCCTGTATTTGAATTTTAGTGAGTTTTTTAGGAACATCACCCCTGTCCTAACACTTTTGCACACTACCGGTAGTGTGCAAAAGTGTTAAAACAGGGGTAATTTTAAACTTTAAATTGATGCCTCATAAAAGATAAAATAGTTCTTGTCCTAATACTTTTGCACAGTACCGTATATATATATATATATATATATATATATATATATATATATATATATATATATTATAAATATATATATATATATATACTAAATTAAATATATATATATATATTTTTTTTTTCCATTTGTAAACGAGTTATTACGTGACCTAGGTTTCTACCATGAGTGGTGTATTCAGGCAATTTGCAATAACTGATTTTACCTTTAAACTTCTATTTTTTTAAGAACGCTCATGTAGAGAAAAGTGAAAGTTAAAAGTTAGAGATTATGCTATTCTCAACAAAAACGAACTATTAAATGAAAGAATGGAAATTATGACTAAGTGTAACCATACTAAAAAATACTTCTTCGGTTTCAAACAGCCATGGATGAAAACGTCATAATTTCTTGTAATTTTAAAAATTGCGCATTTAAAAATTCCCTGCCACATGAGCGTTAAAAAAAAATCACCGTTACATTCTTATAAAAAAAAAAATTAATTATTTTTTTCTAAACTGTTGGTGCAACTATAACTGAGTTATAGTGTATTCCTATTGAAAATTTTCCTTAAAGGGTTATTTTTGAGGAAATGTTTATCTATTAACTTAAGAAATATATGTCACAGTTTAAAATTAACTGATTAAATGGAAGGTTATACCATATGATTTTCCTGTTTTTATTTTTCCTTTTTGAGGTACTATAGTTTTACACAAAGCTGATCTCAGAAGATTGATATATATATATATATATATATATATATATATATATATATATATATATATATATAACATAGCACACTTTGTATACAATCCAGGTAAATTCCGATAGAGACGAACTCAAGAGAACTCAATGTTAAATTCATTTATTTAATTTAACAGAGTAACATAATTTATAAATGATTTTAGATTATTACAATGGGTACTGCTGTACCATTTAGGTCTGACGAGCCGCGATAATAACATCATGACGCGGTGAAATATGTATTACCCATTGTAATAATCTAAATCTTTTATAATATATATATATATATATATATATATATATATATATATATATATATATATGAGTAGAATATATGGATTGAAATCCGACAAGATGATAGAATAAATAAAAAAAGGAAAAGTGTCTTTAATCTAACGTGAAACATGTTAGATTAACGACACTTACCCTACCTTATTCTTGACTTATTCTATTATATATGCGGATGGATGAATTTTCGCCTAAATTACACAAAAATGAAAATAACACTGACATCTCATTTTAACAGATATATTTATCAAAATTACACAAAGATACCTTGAAATATTAAAGAGTAAATTTATTCAATAAAATAGCCATTGGCTTCAACAATGCGACTTTAGAATCTCTTGCATCTCTCCTGGACGGTCTCCTTGTTTAAGTTGGAGAATGCTTGCCTTGAGCTCATCTTTGGTCTGACAAGGAGTTTTGTTGGTCTCTCGCTCTACTTTGACTCATAGATAATAATGAAGGCGATTGTTGTCTGGAGAGTTAGGTGGTCAGATATAAGGGGTCATGTGGTCGCAGAAATTTGTCTTAGATCCACGTTTGAGTTCTCTTGCTTATGTAGTATTGTGCAGAGTACTATTGCCAGACAAATGGTCTTCAAGCCACCCTCTTGACCCAGGGTTACCTCATAGGTAATTTTAGCTGACCCATTCTCTTTTTCTTTCTTTTACAACTCCGGATACAAGATGTGGTCGGACGTTGAAATAATGTGTCTGTTCATCTAACTTTGGTTGTTCACTATTTTTTGCAGTTATATAAAGAAAAATATTGCTGAATACATTAATTCTGTAAATAAATTATGCGATATAGGAACCTTACGAGAAATAATTCAATAAAACAATAAAACTTATGATATAAGATTTTTTGAGAATTGTTGCTTGCATAATGAAAAAAACATTTAATTTCAGGATTGAAATGGGATAAATCTATACGTATTACATTTTATGTCACAAGTGATGGTTTCAACCAGATTTTTTTATTTATTACAAAATTTTGAATAATCAAAATAATATTCTTTTCGAGAGTGAACATATTTTAACAAAATTTTAATTTTTGCAATGAATTCTTAAGAATGTTTTCCCCATATTTTTGTATAAATTCTTTTAGTTTGATAAATTTTATAATCAGAATAAAAACAAAACTTCATTGGGTGCAGTTAAATATTTTATGAAGTTAGTAATTATCTATTTAATATCCTAAAATAATAAATATATTAATTTTAATCCTGGAAAATTTCACGATTTTCCTATTTGAAATTTCTGATGAATTTAATTATCCAGTTAATGACTGAATAAACTGATGGTGATTTCTACGACAGTAAAATATTCGGGGAAATTCTGTCATCGTTAAACTCTGGTAACGATTTCGCTTCCGGCAAACTAAAATCAAAACAAGAATTTTAGCAAAATTTCGAACATGTTAGACAGAATTAAATTTTTTTTAAAATAATTAAAAATACTTTGATCATTTCTCTTAATTATGACATAAACATTTTAATGGAAAAAGTTCGTTTTTATTAAGTTTAGGACCTTTAGTTTTCATACTTTGATGGTTATTTCTTCAGAGTTTTTTGTAAGAACTTACACAAAAGCCTATGTACAGTTAAAGACAATTTATTTTTAATAACAAACAATACCAGTTTATACTTTCGATTAATTGTTTGCCTCGTACTTAATTCAGATATACGCGCTTTTTATTTTCATTTTTTTTTTTTGAGGTGACATTCGAAGCCTTAATGATAACTCGTCTGTTAACGTACCTAAATAAACATTATTTTAGCAACTTTTAAACAAAAATAATAATTACTTTTACAAAATCCAGTTTACTAATCCATAAATTTACTAATTTACTTTGAATAAATCCCAAGTAATGATGATATTTATGTATAAATAATTGCATTTTGTTGTAAGTTAATGTTTTCTTCTTGTAAATGAAAGGAGAACGTCGAAAAGAAAATTTTTTCTTGTAGAAATCATTAGTAATTTCATAATTTAATCCTAAAATAAATCTCTAATTAAATTATTTCTTTGCAAAATATAGAGATCATTGAGAAAAAATCCGGGGCGCAGATTTTAATAAGAATCGATAGTGGCACTCTTGAGAATTTTCATTCTTAATTACTTTCTATTTTAATAAATGAGTGTTGCATTCTTCAGATCAAAGTTTTGGTTGAATTTATTTCTATGTAGAAAATAGTTGATAAATATAATCTGCATCATTGATTTTTTTAAACATATTTCAAAGAATTATTCCTTTCTCCTTTACATAGCAACACAAATGTGAAAAATTTAAAAGAAAACCGTTAAATCATTAACCTCATGTTATTCAGAATGTATAACACATAAATTAATTTAAATACTAATTTGCTTTAAAAAATTTTCCAAAAAATCCCTTACTCAATTTTGTTTATTAGACATTGGATTGTGTCGCGTCGTGTCTTCCATGGCTTAACATGACTTTTCAGCTAACCTGATAATTATTTTTTGGCGTTACTAAAAATATTTTTTGTTAAAAAACGAATAACACTTTTGCTCTTACATATAAATACGTGTTACAAAATAAAATACTTGCATTTGCCTTGATAAAATTCCTTAGAGGACGAAACGCGTCGGTTAAGTAAAAGTTTTTTCCATTGGGGTTATTCATATTTTACTTTTAAAGATATATTCTTTCTAAAATTTTCACACACACGCACGCACACACACACACATACACACACACACTCACACACATACACACACACATACACACATATATATAGATATAATCATATAATTATGTATTAAATGTGCATTGCGACACGAAAATTTCTGTTTCGAAATAGAATTTCGTCATCAGGCAATGTTGGATGTTGGTTGTGAAAATGATTTAAATTTCCGTGTCCCAATGCACATTTAATTCATATATAATTATATATTGCATTGACCACTGTTTATAAAAAACAAAAAGAACAATATATATATATATATATATATATATATATATATATATGTGTGTGTGTGTGTGTGTGTGTGTGTGTGTGTGTGTGTGTGTGGACACTGAGGTCAACACCCAGTCTGTTTTATAAACGCAATAGTCAGGCTTGAGGATTGACAGAAATAGATTGTCGCCACTGGGTGTTGACCTCAGTGTTCACCTTTGTATATATACGCTCTGTTTCTGATATTGAGCACTTTAACCCACATACATAGCATACCAGTATTTGTCTAAGAGAGAACAAATAATAATTTTTCAGATATTTTAAAATTTCTTGTTTTTGGGGGTTTTTTTTTTGTCTCTAAATGAGTTGATGAATCACGCGCTATGAGGGATTCTGCTAATGTTTACAAATAGTCAATAAACTTTATTTAAATACATAAGACTATTTTCATTTTATTACGGATTAACTTCAAGAAATTTCAAATAAACCCCAAATTTATCCTCTCAGAAGTCATTTAGGTAAATGTTCATTTTAATTCCCTTCGCTTTTCCCCTTCAAATTTATCCAAAATAGCATCTCTGTGCAAATGTATATACTGAACTCAAATCAAGTGTTAGTTATTGAAGAAACTTACCTTTTTTTTTATCTAAATGTCCATAAAAAAAACGAACTATATCTTGCATTTTTCTCTCCCGTAACTCTCACGAAGTCATGTAATTAACTGCAGAATGACATACTGCGCATGTAAACAAATTTTCGCAGAATTTTTGGCGATTTTTCTTCATTTACTGATACTTCCGGCGATGTACTTCCAGGAATGAAAGCAATGCGCTATTGTATTTCTACGCTTATTATTTTCCTTAGTGGAAGAACATCGCCGGAAGTATCAGCAAATGAAGAAAATCGACCAAAATTCCAAACAAAATTTCTGCCTACGCAGAACGTCACTCTGCACTTAATTACATGACTTCGTGAGAATTACGGGAGATAAAAAGTGCGAGATATAGTTTTTTTTTTTAATGAACTTTCAAAGCAAAAAAGGTAAATTTCTTCAACAACACTCTGACACATATTGAAATTCCCACAGTATTTAATATTGTTGAAGTTATCGCTAATGTTGTCGAGATTTTCGTTCAATTTCTCAAACCAATCAATGAAATTTTAATAAGATGATTTGTTTGGAAAATACTTTGACAAAAACCTTAATTTGTCGTTTAATAATTTCTTTATTCTAATTTTTATTTTATGGGACTTCATGGCAAACAATATTTTTCAGAAATTTTTTTTCTTTTCTTTTTTTAACAGCAACAGATTTTCTGCTCTTGGTCGTGCGTAAATATTTTTTTCTGAAGCCAAATTCCAACTTTTTGAAGTGCTTGGTCTTGTGATTTTTAGTTCTCACAAACGCAGAGCGAATTGGAAACTGGACTCTTGTATATATAAAGATATAAAGAAAAGACATGCAAAAAATATTGCATTTTTATTAAATAAGTATTTATTTTAATCATTAAATTGTTTTTGAAATAGTGGGTGTATTTCCAAAAACAATTAAGGAAAATTTATTGTACTTGTAAAAACGAACTGTACTTTGCAACTGCTTACCTGTTTACACTTCTCCCAAACATTTGCTTTCCATTGGTCAATGGTTAGGTATGTTAGAGGGAAGTCACAGAATTTTATATATAGATTCCGAAATATTTTTTCTGCACTACTCGATTAATTTTAAAATGTGACATAGCAGACGACAACAATGTTTATAAATGTGTCCTAAAATTCTTTAAAAATTATAAATATTTTTTCAAATTATTTACTCAATTCCTTCATGTCCGGCTTACGGCCATATCACATGGAATACACCAGGTCTCGCTCGATCACCGAAGTTAAGCAACGTTAAGCCTGGTCAGAACTTAGATGCGTGACCGTTTAGGAATACCAGGTGCTGTAAGCGTTTAGTGACGGATGTGCGTTGTGGTGCAGTGGATATCGGCTCGGAAAGAGAAATTGGTGAGCCGAGTTCGAATTCCAGTTGAATACCCTGCATTCACTTAAGGACTGGTACCCTTAGAAAAGGTATTAATCCGTTCCTTCCCTCCAGTTATGGGTTAAATAAGAGGGTAGGACTTGGGTCCCCTGCCCTTAAAAACAAATCCCAATTAATCTTGATACTCTAAAAGAAAAAAAGTATTACTAGACATAAAAACAACAATAAGTTGTTGAAAGAAAAAGGCATTACCAGCAATAAATAAACACAATTTAGTTGGCAATAAATGACCCATCGAGGTTGATATGCCATAAAACAAAACAACCAACCTTCATATCCGGTCAAAAAATATTATTTTTATTTTATTTTTTCTTTATATATAGATATGATATGGTTTTCTGCTAAATTGCTGAATTTTGACAAGGTTGATAAAAATTAATTCAACACAAAAACGATGAACTTAAAAAAATATCAGATGAAACATTGTTTATATAATGGGTATTTTAAAATGTTATTTAAAATAAATATCAGATAAACCAAACAGAATAAATTATTTTATTAAACTAAATAAAATGAATTATTATATTTTATGAAACTAAAAATGAAATATTCATTAAAAGACGCTTTTAAAATTTATTATACAAATTAAATTTGACTGTAGTAAATGCTATTTGTTAGTCAATTAGTCAATGTAAAAGACTTGCGCGCTAATGGTTTTTGCACCTCAACGTAGTGTAATGGTTCTCGCTAGAACCTATTACGACTGAGTAGTGAGTTCGATGGGTACCCCATATTTTCGGCCTTGTGCCACATCTAAACAGCGCTTAGAAAATCAATTGTCTTGCTACGTCAACTACGAGTGGTGAGTTTGTTTCTCATTAGATGATCTAGTCCTTCTACCACATCTAAGCTACACTTTGAAAATTATCGAGGCACCTCAACATGCTGAGCCAGCTTATAGTAAGTTCGATCCTCACTGGGTGTCCCAATACATTCGGCCTTGTGCTTAGGAAATCGCTTATAATGCGGCCTATGGTGTAAACGGTCATTTAAGCGAGGCATTCCGACTTACTGTAATGGTTAGTAAACTCGTCTCGCTAGTTTAATTACGATTGAAGTTCGATCCTCACTTGGTGCCGTTGTTCAACATCTAAGCTAAGCTTAGAATATCTTTAATATTCATCTGGGTTTTTATTTTCAATATATGTTAAATTTATTCTCCACCTCTCCACAGACAAATTGTACACATGGGAGTAGTTAAAACATCATAGAGGCTTTGAGGTATTGTGGTAGTTGGATTAAGAATGTGTTGTTTTGGTGCAAGGATCATCTCAAATATAATAAAAACAATTGTGCATTTATTTGTGTATATATATATATATATATATATATACACACACATATATATATATATATATATATATTCAAACATATATATTCAAACAAATCATTATATATTGTCGGTTGTTTATAACCAAGTTTCGTTAATTTCCGTAACATGTTTACATTTGTTGACATTACGATACATTTCAGAGCAGATATGGTTATTGTGATAGATCGAAAACTGTGTTATATAGGCTTGATTAAAACCTCGTTTAGACTAATGGTCATTCGTGGTCGAGAGGTCTAAGACGTGCCAGATCACATGGTAGCTTCCTCTATGTGGATTGGGGTCGCAGGTTCGAATCCTGCCGAGTGACACACATTTTCGTAAGAAAAATTTATCGTAAATAATCAAGCCAGTCGATATAAATATATAATACTGTTTAATTAAAAACAGAATATCTACTTAAGCTCGTATCGATAAAAAAAAATAATAATGTTCAAGCAAATCATTTCATATATATATATATATATATATATATATATATATATATATCTCCCTTCTTTCACGCTCACAGAGTGTGAGAGACAACAATAAGACAGCATCAGCACAGTTCATTTTCTTTACTACCAGTTATTAAACTTTATTATCAGTTATGAAAGATCTTACCGCGTGTTTGCTTTTTAACAATGCCTTATTTTATTTTTTTCAATGTCATCGAGTAGTGAAAAAAATTGTTTATCTGCTTAGTTTTTGATCATAATAAGGTTGGACCAGTGCACATTTGTATTAAAAAATGTTTAATACAATTATATTGTAGAACTTTTGAGCATTTTCCATTTGTAAACGAGTTATTACTCGACCTAGGTTTCTACCACGAGTGGTGTCTTCAGGCAATTTGCAATAACTGATTTTACCGTTTACTGTTTTTTTTAAGAACGTTCACGTAACGGTGTTTTTTTTTAAACGCTCACTTGGCAGGGAATTTTTGAACTCGCAATTTTTAAAATTACAAGGGATTATGGTGTTTTCATCTATGGTTGTATGAACCTTAGAGTTATTTTTTAGTGTGGTTACACTTTGTGATAATTTCCGTTCTTTCATTCAACAGTTCGCTTTTGGTTGGGAATAGCATAATCTCTACATTTTCTTCTTGGCACAGTCTACATATTTTGCCATCGTTGTAAGGCTTGGCTGTTTTTACTATACTCTACATTATGTCTGGGTCTTTTCCATATTTTGATTTCAATTTCCACACGTGGCTAGCCAATTTCGTACAGTTTTTTAAGTTTTCTATTTTGAATGTTGATGTGATTGAACCACTTGGTCTTAAAGGTGTCTTTGGTTGAACCCAAATATATTTTATTTTGGCCATTTAATTCATGTACCTTTGCCTTTATTGTGTTGCAAAGTCCTTGAAGTGGACATTTATTTTCATCCCTGCAGTTGCATTCGTTATTAGTGGTTTTGTCTTGTACGCTGCTAAGTTTTTGGCTTTTTGTCTTTTTATGAAACTATCTAAATTACTAGTAAAACTATAATTTAGCTTGATTGCGTCTCTGTTGAAAGTTTTGTTTAGTTCTGATCCTTTTGGAAAGTGTTTATCTATCAGTTTAAAAAATATTTGTCCTATTTTAGTCTTTACCTCTAAATTAAATGGTGGGTTGAACCAGATAATGTTTCGTTTTCTATTATCATTTTTGTTTGTCTATTTGGTAGAGAATTATATTGGAAAAGGTTTTTATGGCCAGATTTTCTCAGTGCATCTTCATAGATATTTTTTTCATCAAATATTGTTTTGTTTGACGAATTATTTGATAGTCTGTGTTCTATACTTTGTGAATGTGTCTAATTATACTTTTTGGATGGGTGGATTTTGTATTTATGTATATTAACTTACTGCTTGTTTTCATATATGGCGAGACATTGCCATTTTGTAAATTAAATTCCACATGTAAATATTGTACTACTTTTCTATTTGTTTCTACTATTATATCCAAATCTAGTTTTTTGAATATTTTGAAAAGCTCTTTCCTTATTTTATCATTTTATCTTTTATTGTCTGGTGTTATCATTCATCCGTCATCTCTAATCCGTCATCTCTAATCCGTCATCTCTATATTATCCGTGGTTGTCAATATGGATTATTTTGTTGATTTTATTTAAAATGTACATGCCCATCAATTCTGAAATTTCTGCTCCATCAGACGATCCTTGTGGTACATCAAATGTGCCATTGTTTGATTTCTTGATCCATGCTTTACCTTTGTGGAAAAGTATTGATTTGTGGCAATGTAGGATGATGTTGATATGTTCACATGGTATTTTTATGTACCATTAACAAAATTAAACGCTCCCATTAAACCTTTTTAAAAAATTGATGGGTAAAAGTTTTTTTTATGTCATATTTAATGAATGTGTATTTATTTTTGCATTCAATTTTTTAGAATCAGGAAATACAATTCCTTGTGTTCTCCCACTGGTTTGCTTGAGTGGCTGTTCTTAGCAAGTCAAATATTTTTGAATATTTGATGGCTTATTTTGTCTACTTCTGTTTTTGTTGTATATATATATATATATATATATATATATATATATATATATATATATAGATTTGTTTTTAATTAAAAATACATTTTTTAAAGATTTCTATTTCTATCTATTTCTAGATATAAATCTAGAAGCATAGAAATTTCCGTGTCGCAATGTATTTTTAATTAAAAACAAATTTAATTGTATGATTATATTATGCTCTACAATATTTATTGTATTGAGCATTTTTAAATCGAAAGCAAGTGCCAGAGAACTCGGAATTGTAAAACTGTTGGTTCTCTTTACCTATATATATATATATATATATATAAGGAAAATTAAGACAGACGCGTTATTTCATGGTAATTCGGAAGTATAGGCTTATTTCAGGCGAGCCATCTTCAGCTTCCGTCTTTATTCAACGAAGGATTCCACAGAATATAATCTTTGAAATTTTATCTTTATGTTGTGTCGTGGCTCGTACCATGTGACATCTGGTCGGCCAGATGTATAAAAGACAATGTGCGTTTAGCACGAGGAGTTGTCATTGGCTCCGAATTCGGGAAGTTACATTAGAGAGACTGTAAATATTGTATATACATCTTGGTTGTACCACTCTGGTAATAAAGTAATTTATCTACATTTTACAGTGTATCTCTTCATTCCACGATACAACACTTTAAAATTTTATTTTTGAAACTCTCCAATAACTTTAAAACAGAATTTTTGTTACTTCAGTCAAAACTGAATTTATATTTGAAATAATTTTCGAAATGCATGGCCGAATTACGCATAAATTTTTAGGTTAGTTTAAATGTTAACACTTGGTTGACAGTAACATAGAACAGGGAGATAACATGTAAGGAAACAGCTAATAATTCTCTCAAATATTTTGCTATCATTTTTAACGACAGATGTACACTTGAATTGCATCGTTCTTTGTGGCTAGCTAAAGTTTTAAGATAATACAAATGAAGTCCAACTTTTCATATCCTCACTTTGGACCTTGTAGCACGTTTTTTGTTTTATACAAAAATATAACGATGCAACTCGTTAAAAAATATTGGGAGTTTCCCCGTCCGTCACGGGGAGCAGCTACTCGTGGCAGTACCTTCTTTAAGAGGAGGTGATTGGTAGCAATGCTGATGCCAACGCAATCAATGATTGCGAGTGCTGGGCTATTTTTCGCCTTGGCCTAGGTGCATGCGTTCGGTGGCCCTACATTAAACTCGGGCGTGTGTCTCGTCTCGTCACTGGAGGCGGGGAGCGAGTAAAATATCGCGGTCCGTTTTGTTCTTCTGGTATAAGAAAGGGACACACAGACAGAATTTTCGTGACCGCTAATTTATAAATGGTTATTATACTTTGTAGACTTTGTCAGAATCGTTATTTTCATATCTCGGCTTCGCAACCATGTTGGTCCAGGTTTGTACTATCACAGAAAAACACCACCAACCCCAAAATGTACTTAGTGCTATATATATATATATATATATATATATATATATATATAGATAGATAGATAGATAGATTGTGTGTGTGTGTATTTAGGCAACATTTTTTCATTAACGCATGTTTTATTAAATATTATAGACAAGTTTTGTCTATTTTATGTAAATTTGTTCATATTCTCTGATAAGCTTAATAGCATTATCATTAAATTAAGAAAGAAAATTACAATATTGATACATAATTTTTTAATAATACAGTCTAAGCTTTCGTCTTACATAATCCATTTTCAAAGATGTCTAATTACATTATATATAACTAACAGTATAGCCCGGCGTTGCTCGGGTGTAATGAAAGCTTTAAAACTAATCCATGGTCCTGGAGCTCAGACGTTTTTGGCACGAAAGACTAAAAAGCAATAGTTGTTTCCAGTTAAAGCGAAACTGTAGACTGAAAGAAAAATGAATGGATGTAAATCAAATTTTGGTTTCCTGGTATCGATATGAAAGTTTCTGTACTATTGTAAGAACTGCAACCTTGAAACGTCTGAATATCGTTTCTTATGTCTTTGTCTATGAGTGTATCAAATTTGATTCAAATCAAACCACTTCTTCTATAACCCGATTTTTATTATTATCGTTTTTCGATATTTACCGGGGTACCTCGACACAAAACCTAGCTAAGAACACTTGCAGACGCTTATAGTACAACTGTGTAAATTTTCAAGAAAATTGGTTCAGCCGTTTCGGAGTCTATAGGTAACGGACACACACACACACACACACACACACACACACACACAGACAAAGTTCCATTTATAAATAAGTTTAGATTCGATAGATTTAGATAAACACCGACAAACGATCATGACACACTATTTTTGTTTACATGGAAGATTTCCAAGCAACGACAAACTTCACAAATATCCTTAAATACCTATAATTAATAAGAGAAGCCATTGATTTGTTCCAATGGCTTTCCATACATAATATTTCTTGTTTTCCCTCTCGCTTGGTCATTTGTGACCACATGACCTGTAGTGCAGCATATGCACAAGTTTGTTGTTGCTTGATAATCTTTCATGTAGACAAAAACAGTTTCGTCATTATCGTTTGTCTGTAAGTTATTCAAATATATAATGTAATTTGACATCTTTGAAAATGGCTTATTAAAGCCGAAAGCTTAGATTGGATTATCAAAAAAATTATGTATCAATATTGTAATTTTCTTTCTTCATTTAATGACAATGCTATTAAGCTTGTCTGAAAATATGAAAAATTTTACATAAAATAAATAGAGAAAATTTGCCTATATTACTTAATGAAACATGCATTATAAAAAATGCTGCCCAAATACACACTATATATATATATATATATATATATATATATATATATATATATATATATATATTGTGTATTTGGGCAGCAATCTCACTTTTGTACAAGTTTCATTAAAGATTACCGACAAAATACTGTATTTAAGCCTTTTATTTAGTTTTTCTTGTTTTTTCTTTTATGGACATTAGGTGCGTAAAAATGTCCGAATGTTTTATGTCCAAGCGCTTTTAGCTATTTTTTTAGCCATTATTAATGATGTTGTTTTAGTTTTGATTTAAACTTGATGTGCAGATTTTTTTAAGTATGTATCTAGAGCTATGGGATTTTTTCCAAACACGGTCAGCACATTGTGACCGTGTTCATAGTTGATGTTATTAAATGTTGACTGTTTCTTTTTTATTATGCTTCCATTATATTTAGACTTTTTTACATGTGGATAAGGCTATTATACTTATATTTTCTACGACTATGTTGTGGATTGACTATGGTAGCTTTTTAAATGAGTCTAAATTGAGTGATAGTCAGAAGAATGCAACGTTAGCCTTCTTGATAGGCATGTAGTAATATGTCCAATATATGTTCCTTGGATTTATTTTGAAAAGGATTTCTGAAAAGCAGCTATATTCAGAGTACTTAAAAGGATTACTCGGTTACTTATTTAAATGCTTCATTTTACTTAAAATCATTTCCTAAGGACGCTGACATTAGTCAGTGTATTATTTACAGAAGTTAAACGTAAATAATCAACAGGGATTTTTTATAGCCGTCTGTCACATTGCTAACTGAGATATTTTTTTTTATATTTAACTAGTTTTAAGGCCATATCACGTTGAAACACCAGTTCTCGTATGATAACCAGGGGTTGTAAGTTCGGATGAGCGGGTGTAATGGATAACGGTTAAGATTTCGATATGGCAGAACCGAACTCCAATTCCAGTTGGGTTCAATATAATCACTTATACACATGAATATGAAGTCACAATTTCTCTCCTAGATATGGCTTACTCACTAGGACTCGTATCAGTAAATCTTTATCACCCACCACACTTATAAAAATATTTTCTTCTTTTAAATAACCTGCAATATGGCTGTTAAATTGTAAAAAAAAAACAAAAAAAAAACATCAAAATCAAGTAATGTATATATACAGGGTATCGATAAAGTTTTTTCAAAATTTTTAAATAGAAATAAAGTTATAAATATCTTAAAGTGCACACTGACTTTATAGACACCATATATATATATATATATATATATATATATATATATATATGGGGTTATTTTGACTTTTGTTAAGTAATTGATTTCCTGTATCATATTTCGATAAACTTTTGTTAAAAATAATGAAGATGGGTTTAATTTAGTTTATTTCTTTAAAAAATGACAACCAACACGAAATTTCTAAAATTGTAAACAAGTATAGTAGTACTATGACTTGTTAGAGCCTTCTAGAACTTTCTGGAATTTCCGAAAAAGAGAATGTGCGCTGTGGTGCATTGGATATCGGCTCGGAACGAGAAATCGAGGAGCCGAGTTTGAATTCCAGTTGAATTCATTGCATTTACTTACGCGCAAATACCCTTGGGAAAGGTATTAATCCACCTCTTCCCTCCAGTTATGGGTTAAAGAAATAGATTGGGTTCTATAGCCTTGGTCGGCAACCAGTCTACCGCAGAAAGCAATGGCAACCTACTGCGGGATAATCTTCTGCCCAGTCAGTCATGTCTCTTTCTAGACATGATCGCCCAAAGCGTGTATCACGTATGGTACTTAACTGACTGACTTACTGTTTACGTTTATTTGTAAGTTTGAATGGTGTGTTAAAGTTAAAGCTATAAACTGTTAATTGTGTTAAATATGCGTAAGTACTATACAGTTTGCTTGTGGTGCAGTTCGTATTCCAGTTGAATTCTTTGCATCCACTTACTCACAGATACCCTTGGGAAAGGTATTAATCCGTCTCTTCCCTCCAGTTATGGGTTAAATAATCGGACAAATTGGGTTAAAAAAGCCTTGGCTGGCAACCAGTCTACCGCAGAAAGCAATGGCAACCTACTGCGGGATAATCTTCTGCCCAGTCAGTCATGTCTCTTTCGAGACATGATCGTCGCTTAACTGACTGACTGAATAGTTGGAAAGACAATTAAAGCTTCTATTGGGCGTAAAGTGGGCGATCGGTTTTCGATTGTCATGAAGTAATAAACTAATCCCCCACTAATAACTACTTATTAATATAATAAAATAATTCATCAGTCTACCGTAGAAATCGATAACAAACTACTGTGGGATAATCTCTTCCCCAGTCAGTCATGTTTCTTTCGAGACATGATCGCCCAAAATGTGTATTACGTATGGCACTTAACCGGCTAACTATTTAATTACATCATTAGCAAATTGATAAATAAAGCTTCTGAAATATTTACCCTTATTGTGTATATGGTAAAATCGAATTTTCAGTTTGGGGTGACCTTTTCCAAAAACTAAAACAACGTATTTTTCATTACTTTTTTGAATAAAAGTTTATCGATATGTGACACAGGAACATAGGGTTACGAAAATGTCATAACACTATGAATTTGTGAATTTAAGCGCAGTATTAAATTGGCGGTAAGTTTCCATCATGTTACAGTTGAAAAGGCTAACTGTAACAGTAAGTTCTATGTTCACAGTTTCTTCAATCGTATTACTCGCTTGTGGAACTCTCTTCCAGCTTCTTGTTTCCCAGTCAGCTTTTATCTTAAAATTTTAAATGCAATGTCAATCGTTATCGTCTCTCTTCTTAATCATTGTTCTTTTATTGTCCTCTCTTCTTAAGAGTACATTTTTCTCATATTCTCTAACAATCAGTAGCTACTTGCGTCTCAGTGGCTTTGTTACCTTGGTTGAGAAGAAATGACAAAAACTATATATATATATATATATATATATATATATATATATATATATATATATATATGTTAATAGGAAAATACATTAATAATATTTTTTTTATTTATTTTTTCTTCGTAAAATTTTTCCGAATCGGTTTTAATATCTACAATACAGTATTTATGTTCATAATGAGAAGCATACATTTTGGTATCGATTGTGGATTTTCTGGTTCGATTACCCCCACGGGGGATTTGTCATTTGCAGGTGTGTACCTCCTGGATGTCATTGCACACTTTACAATTCACATAACAACACCAGATGACTTCGCAAAAGCAGTGCGTTTTCACGTTGATATTCTGAACATTATAACCGCGTCCGCAGCACATCACTTTACAGTTGTCACCCTTGAGGCACACGCGTCCAGACACGCCCGCCGAATAACGACCCCGCCGGCAAAAGCTTGGTGACTTTTCAACGTACATGAGTTCAGTCAGCCGGACGGGAAGGTGGTCACCGATGCTGTTTACCTGCTCACCATCGTAGTTATTGACCCGGACCGCGTTCTCGTACTTTGCTTTCAGAACTTCACTGATATGGTTAAATGAAGCCAGTTGTCGCCAGCATGTTCTTGTTGTGCACGAACCCGACACCCCGTAGCACTTGCATCGTGTGTGTACTTTATTTTTCACAACCTGCCAGCAAAAAAATAAAAATAAATTAAAATTAAAATTAAAAAAAAATAAAGATTATATTTTCAAAATTAAAATAAAGATGCACAAAATAATTATTTATATTATTTACATTGTTAAAACTGTTATGCTCATCTTCGTTGTCATATTCAAGACATTTCGGCCGTTGTACGCTCCGGCCTTCTTCAGGATCTCTCTATGTTTTTTAGATGATTTATTGTAGTTATTTACACAGTTCAGACTATTGTCCTCCCTTTCGTTGCCATATTACCGACGTTTAGGCCGTTGTACGCTCCGTCCTTTTTCAGGGTCTCTCTATATTTTTTAGATGATTTATTGTAATTATTTACATTATTAACACCGTTCGGACTATTGTTCTAATCTTCGTTGCCATATTACCGACGTTCCGGCCGTAGTACGCTCCGACCTTCTTCAGGTAATTAGAATTTTGAACCTCACTGGTGTAGACTGTTCTCGTTCCATGAGTCATGCCACTTCCAGGTGTCTTAGTTATCCCCATTTAAATCAACTCTCTTTCATGGCCAAGGGGATAAAAGCATTGGTTAAATCCAGTGATTTGCTTCACAGATTTGTAAGTTCAATACCTGGCTACAGCAGTGTCGAAAAAAAAATCTTGTAATTTCTAGGGCAGATAATAAGGAAAGAAGGCTTAGAGAATTTTAACCATTACTCGTTCGAGTCACGGCACTACACGTTCCATCCTCTGTTAAAACACTTCACATGTATATAGGCCTTTTTTTAAAAAGTGTAATAAACTGTTTATTAATACAGATCCTCCTATAGTGCAATCAATAGCGGACAATCTCACCACAAATTAAGACAAGAAAATTTCAGATAATAGACATGTGGTTCTACAGGAGGATGCTGATAATACCATGGATTGAACACGTGAACAATGGAAACAAAAAGTAAACTTATATTTAGAATCAGAAAGTAACATAACTGGGAAAGAAGGCTTAGAAAAATTGACACTCACATGACAAGGGAACAGATGAAAACGGCGCATTACCTACCGAATGAGCTTGTGTAAATGTTTTTAGTCAAATGTTCGTGTTTCTTAATGTTTTGCTTATATTTTGGAAGGCATCGTTCGCTATCACAATTCGCCTTCGGATTTCGGTGTCACATTTTAAAAGACATCCCAGATATTTAATTGTTTCTACTTGCACGATTTTGGTGGATTCAGTTTGTACTGCAGATGGTGGGTTGTTTCTTTTTCTGACGACCACACATTCCGTTTTCTTACAATTGATGCTTAGTCCTTTCTTCTCGCTTTCCTTTCTTACATTCTGCAGAATTTCCTGTCGTTTTCTTTTTATGTCTTCTATCAACAATGTATCAACTGCATATCTAAGATTGGGCCTGTTAACAATATTATCTTCTTCTGTGTACCTTGTTTATTCAGGATGTAGGCGACCATGATACAGCGAAACAGATCTGTTTGCGGATGACTATATATATATATTGCCAACAAATAAAGTCAAAAAATAATAAATACGAAAACGACCAACCGGTTTCAATCCCTGTTCATCATGATGAATAGGAATTGAAACCGGTTGGTCGTTCTCGTATTTATTTTTTATAATATATTTTGTTATTCTATAAATTTTATAAATGCCTGAAAGTATGAAATTGACTTTATTTGTTGCCATTATAAAATTTTGTGGCTATAAAAATTTGTTTAATAATTTGTTAATATATATATATATATTAATATATTTGTTAATATATATATATATTTAATATATTTGTTAATATTATGGATTAGCTTTAAATCTTTCATTACACCCGAGCAACACCGGGCTATACTGCTAGTATATATATATATATATATATATATGTGTGTGTGTGTGTGTGTGTGTGTGTGTGTGTGTGTGTGTGTGTGTGTGATTGGAAAGCAACGAAATCTTCAGAAATACAAAAAACATTTGGCCAGATAGTTATCTTATGTTCACAGGAAAACCACGTCACGACGGTGGGAAAGTGACTGAAGCCAAGATGCCTGGTCAAGACCAATAAAATTGCAGATACTTCTTTGCATTTTGTCAAACATCTCTGAACACATAGCACAATTACGAAAACAGACGTTGCAGCACTATTCAATGCATGGATGAATAAGAGACTTATAAATATGCAAGATAGATTTTATCGAAAGAAATTGTAAACAACTCGAAACAGTCAACGAAAATTTCCCGCGGCAGACCTAAAAGTTGATTCAATAGAATCATTTAATCTTTCCACTTCATGTCAGCGGAAAAAGAAGGCCCCAGAAGGCGCAATGTGTACTTTAGTAGGGAATTACGAATACATTAGTAATGGGTGGCATCTTCAATACAGGTAAGTGCGGAGGAATATATGTCCGTGAGTGTGCGCGCGCAAGAGGACATATTAGCTTTTAGCTTTTGTTTGACAAAGGACTTGTCATGACCGTCATTGTTCTGGTTTCTTCAAAATAATCCGTCACCAAGTGAAGCCAAATCTCCTGTTACCGGAGATGTGTTGTCCGACTTGCTGTCAGTCCCGCAGAGGCAAACGTCTTCCAACGGCGCGCCAAAGACCGCCTTGGTGACTAGACTACACGATTCATTGTTTCTTTTAATATCCATAGATGTCGTTTTTTGCCCTTTGTCGCTCTTAAAGATTGAGAGAATCTGACCACCTCCAGAGTTAAGATCCAAATTTTAGTCAGCGTTTACATAGACAAATCTCCACCAAGCACGAGATAACCTTTCCATAACTCGACGGGTGGATACGTAAATAAATAATTTTTGTCTTGCTTTACGCATAAATGCGTTTATAATAACCACTAAAATTCCAATTAATAAATAAGAAAAATTAATTAATTATGAATGTTGGACTGCTTCCCCTTCAGTTTATTATAGATTGAACATCACTAATCCGGAATCTATTAACCCAGTAAATTTGGGATGATGATTTGTACTGGGTCAGATCAAAATATATCGGAACACTTGGTATGCTTAATAAGTTATAACGTTCTCTTCCCGATCCGTTGTTTATAGCGGAAAGGAAGTGTGCAGAGTGTGGGTGTCTTACCACACCTCAGTGTTTCTAACTGGTACTGCAACTTGTGCAGCAGTTTTTGGCTGCCACAACATTCCCAAGGTCCGACAACCGTTGTATTCCCCAGATCTCGCTCCTTGGGTTTTTTTTTCTCTTTAAGAAAGATCACATTTAACTGGACAGGAACAAAACTTCATGACTTCGAGGAAACTGAATTTAAGGCGGCGAGGGAGACAGTTGCTCGCTATTGCCCAGAAATGAATTCCAGGAATACTGCCATCAGTGGAAAGGATGTTGGATAAAATCTGTGGCTTCTTTTCAGGACATAGGCGATCATTGCCTTCCACGTCTCCCTATCCCTGGTGGCTCTTAGCACGCCTTCTCCTGTTACACCATCCAATCCCCGCTCTGCCATCCACTAGCGTAAAACCATAAATCTAGAATGTAAATATATAGAAACTAGCATGGCCACAAAATGAGGGATCAGTTTATATACTGATTATAACGTATATTTGATCTCCCACTTTATATCTACATTATAATTTCTTATAAACAGTTGGCATATACCTTCTTCTTCTATGTGCCTTGTCCTTTCAGAACGTAGGCGATCATGGCCTTCCACGTCTCTCTATCCCTGGTGGCTCTTAGCACGCATTCTCCTGTTACACCACCCAATCCCCGCTCTGCTATCCACTAGCTCAAGACCATAAATCTAGAATGTAAATGTATAGAAACTAGCATGGTCACAAAATGAGGGATCAATTTATATATTGATTATAACATATATTTGATCCCCCATTTTATACCCACATTATAATTTCTTATAAACAGTTAGCATATATCTTCTTCTTCTTCTATGTGCCCTGTCCTTTTCAGGACATAGGCAATCATTGCTTTTCACGTCTCCCTATCCCTGGTGGCTCTTAGCACGCTTTCTCCTGTTACACCATGCAACCCCCGTTTTGTCATCCACCTGCTCAGGTCCTTCAAATATGTTATCCGCTGCTTTCCCCTCTCTCTTTTTCCCTCTATCTGGCCTGTTAGTATCAGGTTCTCCAAGCCTTCCTTTCTCATTGCATGTCCCAGGAACTTTAGCTGTCTCTTCCTGATACTCACTATTAATTTTCTTTTCGTTGTCATTCTTTCCAAAACCTGATCGTTGCTCACATGCTCGATCCATGATATCCGCTGCTTTTTATAGCACTAGTTCCGATATTTTTTGATCCGATCTCGTACATGGAGGTCATCAATTTTAGGCATAGTAGATTTTTTTATAAGAACCTGCCAGCAGTAATAAGTGTTCTAACAGGAGATGGAAAGTACGACAAGGAGATCCGAAGGCGAATTGGCATGGCAAAGGACGCGTTCTAGAAGATGAGCAAAATACTAACACACAGGAAAATCTCAATAGAAACGAAGAAAAGAGTGCTAGACTGCTACGTGATGTCAGTTCTTCAATACGGCTGTGAATGCTGGACAATATCATCGAAAATGAGGACAAAACTGGAAGCGGCCGAAATGTGGTTCTACAGAAGGATGCTACGGATATCGTGGACTGAGCATACAAGCAACGACGAAGTGTTAGAAAGAATGGCAACAAAAAGGAAATTGATGCTGAGCATCAGGAAGAGACAACTGAAGTTCCTGGGACATGCAATGAGGAAAGAGAGCCTGGAGAACCTGATACTGACTGGTCAGATAGAAGGAAGGAGAGACAGAGGAAGGCAGCGGATAACATATTTGCAGGGTCTGATCAGGTGGATGACGGAACGGGGGTTGCCAGGAGCAACAGGAGCAAACATACTAAGAGCCACAAGGGATAGGGAGACGTGGAGAGCCACGACCGCCTACGTCCTGAAGGAACAGGGCACATAGAAGAAGAAGAAGAAGAAGAAGAAGAAGAAGAAGAAGAAGAAGAAGAAGAGAAGATTTTTTAAACATAGCACAAGGCTCAAAATGCTAGACACCCACTGAGGATCGAACTCCCTACGCAATGGTAAATAAACTTGCTATCCATCTGCCTACATCGAAGTGCCCATCAATATCAGTATGAGATTTCGGCGGGAAATCGACCCCTGAGAAGAAAACCGTACACAAACGTTAATTTTGTCAATATCTTTGTGCAATCAATGAGAAGAAATATTGTGTTTTAAAAAATGTTTTCTGTACATTTTATAATGTTTCTGTGTATGACGGTAAACTACATCCGGCAGCAAGGTCTCTGATTGAGAGGTTGTGAGGAGCATGGAACCACCACTTAATTGCTGTTGTTCCCAGGTCCACCCTGACCCGGTGTGGTAGCACCTGTTAGGGTCCCAGCTATGGGCAAATAGTGACTCGCCAAGCTGGGGTCAATACACTATGAAAGTATAAAAATAAACCTTTATCGAAAAGTATATATTTTTGAAGGAAAAATATTACAACAATACAGTTTTGAAGAAAAACTTTTTTGTCATAATGTATTTTGAAAGGAAAATATTATTGCCATAATGTATTTTTGAAGAAAAAAATTATCAGTAATACATTTTTGAATACAAAACTAGATGACATCTTCAGTTTCTAAAATAAAAATAAAAATTTTATCAAAATCTGACTAAATCAACTTTCTCAATATAACTGAACAATACCTTAAAACCCCACCTTTTTGACATTAAATAACACACAAAGTCTGATATGCCCTTAAACAAAACTCAAACTCAAACATTTTATAATGCATATACAGGGCGAGTCAAAATTATGCTAACAACTAGCAGTATAGCCCAGCATTGCTCATGTGTAATGAAAGCTTTAAAACTAATCCATGGTCCTGGAGCTCAGACTCTTTGGACGTTGGCACGAAAGATTAAAAAGCAATAGTTGTTTCCAGTTAAAGCGAAACCGTAGACTGAAAGAAAAATGAATGGATGTAAGTCAAATTTTTATTTCATGGTATCGATATCAAATAAGTTTTTTTCGTCGTAAACTGAATTTTGATGGCTAAATAAGTCCTCTGAATAAATAGTATCATGGCTGAGACTAAGAACTACAATTATACCTATTTAGAGCCAAACCCGAAGCAAAAACTAAAATAAAAGGGCTGAAAACCGATTTTGATCAGGCCCGGTAGGATATTGAGGTATGGATTTCCAATATCGGAGTCAAATAAGTTATCCAAGGATAAACTAACCTAAGAAAATCCATTAAAACTTATCGTACCCATCGGCAGTAAAATTGGAGAAAATGAGCAATATTGATGGCTGAATAGCGGTTTTTCATCAGATTCGATAGAATATCGGTGGTATCGATTTCCGATATAGGGGATATTATCGATTTTCTGCACTATTGTAAGAACTGCAACCTTGAAACTTCTGAATATCGTTTCTTATGTCTTTGTCTATGAGTGTATCAAATTTGATTAAAATCGGACCACTCCTTCTATAACCCGATTTTTTTTATTATCGATTTTCGATATTTATCGGGGGTACCTCGACACAAAACCTAGCTAAGAACACTCGCAAACCCTTATAGTACAACTGTGTAACTTTTCAAGAAAATCGGTTCTGCCGTTTCGGAGTCTATAGATAACGGACACAGACACACATAGACACACACACACACACATACACACGCGCACATACACACACTCACACACACAAAGTTCCATTTATAAATAAGATTAGATTTTAATTTTCTGGGGTACTTAAAATCCACGTGTCATTCGAAAGCATGAACGGGTCCCCCGCAAAGGTAAATGTGTGGGATGCCGTGACCGCTATTGGTGTAATTGGACCCTGTTTTATTTCCAACCCAACGGTAACATACCCCTACAAATCAGGCGAGCAAGGTATTTCTAACAAGATGATGCACAGCAACATTCTGTTTTTAATGTTCGTGCTTGTTTCGATCAAACTTTCCCAAATCGTCGGATAGGTCGCGGCGGGCCGTTGGCATGGGTTAACTTCTGGTTATGGGGTATGAGAAACGATCGCAAAAACGTTAGAGACACCGAAGACGTCGAAGACAAAATAAAAGGTGTTATATGAAACATTCTCCGTGAAATGAGTGTCAAGTGAGTCACTTAATTGTACTGTTGATCGTTGGTTTTTATTCATCAATCGTGCTGGTGGACAGGTGGGGACTGTTCAGTAAACTCAGAATGAATGATTGCTCTTATATTAGTGTTAATATAATTTCGACTCACCCTGTAGATGAAAAGTGATAGTGCGAAAAGTAGGAAGATCCACGGTGGCGCTGAGGAAAAAGTAGGTAGTAAGGGGTGGTTAGCAAAAGTGAATGATAAGGGGGTCGAATGTTGTTATTAGAACCAAATAATCATTTTTCTCATGTGCGTGGGTGGTGCAACGGATATCAGCTCAGAATGAAAAATCGGAGAGCTGAGTTCGATTTTTAGTTCAATTCACTGACGCGCAAATACTCTTGGGAAAGGTATGAATCCATCTCTTTTCCCTCCAGCTATGGGTTGAATAGCAGCGCAGATTGGCTTCTATAGATTAGCAACCAGTCTACAGCAAAAAAGTAATGGCAGCTGACTGCGGAAAAATCTGCCTAATCATTTATATTTGGAAAGAGACATAATCGTCAAAACGTGTATCACGTATGACACTTAATTGAGTGACTATGATTCTCTTCCCCGTTTTTTTTTTTTTGCTGGGGGGGAATTCTACTTCTTGAGGAACAAGTATGCATCACAGAAATTGAAATTAGTTTAAGAATGAGAAACGAACGCCTGTTTTTTTATTTTTATTATAAGTTAAAACGCCGAACATTTGTTTGTATTTGGCATGACGTTATCTAGACAGTTGGCGCCATTTATGTAAAACAGCCGATGGTCTGCAGGGTATAAACTTCTAGGTTTGTAGGCGTAACGATATACCCACGGATGTTCGTTTTGGCTGACTGCGAATCGGTGACAATGAAGCCAAGTAAGAACGAAAATTAAAAATTTAGTATTTTAACAGAAGACAAAAAATAGCGAAAAATATTTTCGAAAGACGAAGCTAGACTCTTGTGCAAATCAATTAAAACAACTGCTTTAAAGTACTTTCTTTCATCATATGGTCACTAGTGTGACAGGGTGTAAGCGATTTCTTTTTTTCTCTCACAGATTAACTCATTTACAGTGAGGTCCAGTAATATGAATGTATTTTCGGGGCGTATGATAAAATTTGCTTGGTCTTGAAAAATATTTCGTCATCCGTGATTGCATCAGATTTTTATCAATTCAGACAATATTGTCTCTACTGTCGATTAGTTGTCCTACGCAAATTGTCTGCGATGGACGTTAATCCAAGAAAGCGTACGAATATTGTAACACTAGACGAACACACCGGCAAGTCTTGCAGAGTTATCGCGAATATTGTTGGTGTCAGCCTTTCAATTTTCAGTCGTGTCTTCAAGAAAAACAACGCCAAGAGACGATGTATACGTGATCAGAGGAAAGAGTGAAAGATCCTAGAAAGATATTATTCGTTTTGTTTCAATTAATTTGCTTAACTATTAAAAAATGGGAAAATTTGGTTTAAAAAAAAAACGAAAAGGAAAATAAGTGCTGAACTTTTTTGTAATATTTGACTCCTGATATGTGCGTTTTGGGGCAGTGGATATCGACTCGGAACGACAAATCGGGGTGCTGAGTTCGAATTCCAGTTGACTTCCTAGCATTCATTTACGCACAAATCCCCTTGGGAAAGGGATTAATCCGTCTCTTCCCTCCAGTTATCGGTTAAATAATAGGACAGATTGGGTTTTGTAGCCTTGGCTGGCAACCAGTCTACCGCAGAAAGCAAAGGCAACCTACTGCAGGATAATCTTCTGTCCAGCCAGTCATGTCTCTTTCGAGACATGATCGCCCAAAGCGTATATCATGTATGGCACTTAACTGACTGATTATGACTGTACTTTTACATTTGCTGTACATCCAATATCAAGAAATGGGGTCAAATCGGTGACAGAAAAGAAGGAGAAATCATTGCTCCTGAATATATATATATATATATATATATATATATATATAGAGAGAGAGAGAGAGAGAGAGAGCGTTATAATTTTCATTAGGAAAATCAGTTTTGAAAACCTACCAAAAATCAACTAATTGCGTTTTTACATATTCTTTTCCCCGGTGAACGGACATTTAGGCACTGGACATTTGCTTCCCGGACAAATACGTTCCTGGATAATTGCGTATCTGTGGTAATTTTTTTAAGTTACCATATTTTCTTAAGCGTTGCTAATTTAAAACCAACTTTTGATTATTCTAAAAAAGATAGTTAACAAAACCCTTATCAAAAACAAAACTGCAAATAAGAGAATCATGGCTAAGATAAGCATACTCCTGAAAACAAGATAATTTTTTTAAAGGGATAATTCACAGCATTCATAATTTTTTATCAATTTATGAAATTACAATAAATTTCAATTTTTGAAATATTTTAAACACTGTCATTGCATTTATAAAAAATAAACGTGTAATTCTTTTTAATTTTATTTCGTTTTGTAAAAATTTGCGATTACTACCGATATTTTTTTTTTCAAAATATATGGCAATTGCCTTTAAAGGCTTTAAGAAATTATCTGAGGTACGCATTTGCCTAGGGAAGCAACTGCCCTAGTACGCTTTTTTCCGTATTAATTGGTCTTTTTTACTTTATTTTTCAGTTAATCTTCTTATTGCAGAATCAGTTCTTAAGTAGGTATCTACGCAGATGACACCATCATTTAATTCCGTCTCAATAGAAAATCTGCCAAGTATGACAAAGTAAACCTGGCTGTTCCTCCTGAAACGGACCGACAATCAGCGGTCCACTGGGGCAGGAGATAGCTTCTAAATTTTTATGCCGCCAAAGCAAAACTGCTCTTTAACCAGCACAGAGAAACATGACTGCCTTGGACTCACTTTTTCAAACGACCTTTTTTCAATTGTCTGGTCGGGTGCTCCTGCTATCCATCTTGAGGTTCTACACAAAATCCAAAGAAGGATCTTCAATGTAATCAATCCTTACATAACTTATCGAATGAGCTTGTGTAAATGGTTGGCAGAACAGGTATTAGGAGAGAGATAGGAAAAAGACAAACTTTACTAAGAGAATTTGACACTCACAGGACATATTGAAGGCAAGAGAGACAGAGGAAAGCAGCAAATAACTTACCTAATGAGCTTGTGTAAATGGTTGGCAGAACAGGTATTAGGAGAGAGATAGGAAAAAGACAAACTTTACTAAGAGAATTTGACACTCACAGGACATATTGAAGGCAAGAGAGAGAGAGGAAAGCAGCAAATAACCTACCTAATGAACTTGTGTAAATGGTTGGCAGAACAGGTATTAGGAGAGAGATAGGAAAAAGACAAACTTTACTAAGAGAATTTGACACTCACAGGACATATTGAAGGCAAGAGAGACAGAGGAAAGCAGCAAATAACCTACCTAATGAGCTTGTGTAAATGGTTGGCAAAACAGGGATTAGGAGAGAAATAGGAAAAAAGACAAAATTTACTAAGAGAATTTGACACTCACAGGACATATTGAAGGCAAGAGAGACAGAGGAAAGCAGCAAATAACCTACCTAATGAACTTGTGTAAATGGTTGGCAGAATTATGAGAGATAGTAAAATTATAAAATTTACTGACCAGGAAAACATCATAGATTGCCAACGTCCTGGAGGGACACGGCACACAGAAATGAAAGTTTAAATTAAAAAAAAATAGGTATTTCTTTCTGATGTTCCGTTTAAAACAACAGAAAAAAAAGCTTTTCATGTTTTCAGAAAGTCTTATACATTCTGTTGATTTTCTTCTGTAAACAGTGAAATTAATGTCAACTAGTCCAGATTGAGAAGTCTTACTAAAAAAGACAGGAACCTAACCTGCATTCTCTTTAAAATCAAGGTAACCATTCGTGTAAACGAAACCTATTTTTACCAGTTACGCCTCTGGCAAATTAGTAAAGCTAGGCTTCAGCTATAGGAGTTATTTCCTTGATTCTTAATTAAATATACACAATATATATACTGATGCATGTTTCATTAAATAATATAGACAAGTTTTGTCGATTTATTTTATGTAAATTCTTTTCATATCGTCTGATAAGCTTAATAGCATTATCGTTGAAAAAAAAAAAAAGAAAATCACAATATTAATACATGTTTTTTATTTAATCCATTCTGAGCTTTCGGCTTACATCAGCCAGCATCAAAGATGACAATTATATTGAGTGTGTTAAACAGTTCGCGGACGAACGATAGTAATAGCCGTCTATTTTGTTTTCAAAGCAACGGCGAACACGTGCGTTCGTGCTGGAAGCGAAAATCGCGCTACAGCTTGTGACGTCACACATGACTACGCGAGAGTGGGGACGAGAAGTATTAAGTATGGAAAGCCATTGGGATAACCAATCGCTTCTATCATCTATTATAGGCATTTAAGAATGTTTGTGAAGATTTCGTAGTTAATTTTGTTCAGGTTAGGTTTCAACTGTTATATATATGTATAATTGTGTATGTGTGTGTGTGTGTATATGTGTGTGTGTGTATGTGTGTGTGTAAGAGAGAGAGTCGGGGAGGGAGAGAGAGATGCTGAAGACGAACCTGTATACCAATATTGGTGTTATGCTGATCAACCTTGGCGTGAAGGTCCTTACCCCAGCGACGGGCTCTCCGCAAAAACTTTCGCGTAAACTTCAGGCCATAGCGGATATTGTCACCACAGCTTCCCCATTTCCATGCTTCTGTATTGTGCAGGTTTTTGGAGATGTCACATGTACATCGGTCTGAGATGCCGCGGCTGCATGCCTGAGCAAAAGAGTGCACCAGACCCGCTGAGGAGATCGCATATAGAAAGGAAGTCTCTTTAAAACCTGCAAAAGAAACAAAAGTTCGTCTTAATGAGAGACTTGATACCGCAAAATCTTATAATTAAATAAAAAAAAAAATTATAATCATTTCGCCCCAAGCAAGACAAGATTGCCATTGGTGTTCAGAGGGTTACACTGAGAGAGGAAAAAAAAAGCAAGGTACAGCGGATGCCGAAGGAAGGATAAGAGATGGATGGGATTCAGACAGGTGGGTGGGATTTAGGGATGTAGAAGATGGCAAACGATGTTGCATTTAAACTTCTGGAGATTGTAGCTATCTTGGAAGCAAGTAGATAGAAGGGAGTTCCATAAACAGTGAGATAAAAAAATCAAGGTACAACGGATGCCAAAGAAAATATAAAAGATTGATGGGATTCAGACAGGTGGATGGGATTTAGAAATGTAGATGGCAAATGATGTTGCATTTAAACTTTTAGAAATTGTAGCTCTCAGAGAAGCAAGTATATGGAAGGGACTTCCACAGACGGGAAGAAGAAAATAAACTGTCCCAGTAAAAGAGCCGGTTACATTTAACTCTTTCAACGGTAAAAGATTGGGACCTAAATGCCAATCTAGTAGCACGAGTAAATTCATGTGTTTGGGGGACGAGGGAAAGAAGCTTGTCAGAGCAGAAGTCGTGAAAATATTTGTAGAAAAGACAAAGGGAAGTCGCATCACGTCGGCGAGAAAGTGACTGACATCCCGCGGCCGTATGTAAAAGCCATATCTGCCTGCTCACGACATGAATATCCTGCCATTGTTAAACGGAACACTTCTTAGTTAATAAGAAGCCAATAAGAAGAAGAGACTTGCATGGGGAAGAGAGCACAAAAACTTGGCACCAGAACAGTTCATTTGATGCACATGTTATTGTGCAGTATTAACAAAAGAACCATTCTTTTTTTCATTTAAAATTATCCACTTGGCAATAAATACTAAAAATAGTATGAAATACATAATTTCTTTTAAAAAACTGGGGCGGCCAAATAATTATGGCTGGTAGTGTACATACGTTTGTGTGTGTGTGTGTGTGTGTGTGTGTGTGTGTGTGTGTGTGTGTGTGTGTGTGTGTAAGATGGAATAATTTCTTCTTCTTCTATGTGCCCTGTCCCTTCAGAATGTAGGCGATCATGGCTTTCCATGTTTCCCTATCCCTGGTGGCTCTGAGCACGCCTTCTCCTGTTACACCGTGCAATCCTTGTTCTGTCATCCACCTGATTAGGTCCTTCAAATATGTTATCCTTTGCTTTCCTCTGTCTCTTTTTCCCTCTATTTTGCCTGTTAGTATCAGATTCTCCAAGCCCTTCTTCCTCATTGCGTGTCCCAGGAACGTCAGCTGTCTCTTCCTGATGCTCAGTATTAATTTCTTTTTTGTGTCCATCATTTCCAAGACCTCATCATTGCTCACATGCTCGATCCATGATATTCGCAGCATCCTTTTGCAAAATTTTACAAGGCAGCCAGAAAATCTTTGCTTCGGCCAGCCAATAAGAAGAAGAGACTAGCATGGGGAAGAGAGCACAAAAACTGGACACCATAACGGTTCATTTGATGCACATGTTATTGTGCAGTATTAACAAAAGAACGATTTAGAATTATCGACTTATTTAGAATTATCGACTTATTTAGCATTATCGACTTAGCGATAAATACTAAAAAATGGTATGAAATACATTCTTTCTTTTAAAAAACTAGGGTGACCTAATAATTATGGCCGGTAGTGTAAGGAGTATTGTGATGGTCAAGGACGCATTTCAGAAGCTAAGCGAAGTGCTGAGAGACAGGAAGATTTCGTTGAAAAGAAAAAGAGTACTGGACTGTTATGTGATATCTGTTCTCCTATATGACAGTGAATGCTGGAAAATCTCCTCAAAGGTGAAGGAGAGACTCAACGCACAGAAATGTGGTGCTACAGAAGGATGCTGAGCATAACATGAACGGAACATATGAGAAACAACGAGGTTTTGGAAAGGATGCAAGTTCATATAATTGGTATCAAGAAGAGGCAGCTGGGGTTTCTGGGATACGTATTAAGGAAGGAGGGCTTGGAGAATCTGATACTCACAGCGTCAAGCATTCTTGATGGGCTTGAGCAAGTGAATGGCGGAACGGATTTTGAAAGAGATACCAAGAAGAAAAATGTTAAGATCTACAAGGGGGATAGGGATAAGTGTAAGTACATGATCACTTACGTCCTAAAAGGACACGGCACACAAAGAAAAAGAAAGAAGTGTTTTAAAAGAGTTATCCATGTCTTTAGTATCCCTTGGTATAGAACAATTTCTACTACTACTAGTACTAAAAAGAAGAAGAAAAAAAAGAATAATAAAGAGGGAGATTCTGTTCGTAAACGACCCTCTCTTTTGATGCGATTTGCATTACTTACTGCCCGATTCTCTTAATTCTTCGTGTTTATGGTGGTCTAGATATCGACTTGATTTGCCCAAACAGTGGCTTTTATATTTTCCTGGCTTTGAGATTTTTTTTCATCGTAAGCTCCTTCCGATCTGATTACTCTCATCTCCGAAGTGACACTTGTTAGCTATTGATCATGTTTAGACTGTAAACTCTCCCTCTCGTTCGCCCCTCTTCGGCGGTCTGTTTGTGATACACAAGCCTGAGGCCATCCAAGTTTGGTGGCGGGATGCATAACTCCCACTCCCCAACTACCAAACCGATTTTAGCATAAGTAGGGAACTGGGTGGGGGGTGCCTGGAGATTAAAGGGAACATTTCTAAAGTAACAGGACAAAAATAAAGAGTAGAAAAAAAAAACAAAGAAAAAAAGAAAATAGCTGATTATTTTCAATGTTACTATTTTTTTTTTTTTAAAGTAATGTCCACCCTGTACAAGGTCCAGGGTCACACGTGGTCGATGGTTACGTTAAGAGATAATTCGTACGAATAGTAAGGGTAACGGTTAACCCTAGACTTGAACAGGTTAAGCTTGTAGTAATCAGGGAAATATCTTCTTGGGAGTCGGTTCCACAGTGCAGTGGTTCGCCTGAAGAAGCTGTTCGAGTGAAACTTACTTTCACTAATGTAATACGGAGGGGCGGTGTGCTACAATATAAGTGGCAAGGCGGGTCCAAGCCGTGATGGAATATAATTAGTTCGAGCACTTTTCATGGAAATAACGATAGAGCAATGAGAGGCACGCCAAATCCCTAATTTGTTCTAGATTATAAGAAACCTTATTTGTAGCTCCATTAATCTTTTTTAATACCATATCCCTACAGAACAAAAGTAGATATTTTATTTCATTGTAAAAAATCATTGAGTATTAGTATTTTTCTCCGCCCCCATAGAATCTGTGAATATAACTTTAGTTAAGAATTCCATAGAGCAAATGAAGTATTTTGGTGATTGTAGTATGTCAGGTAATCGCAAATGTCATTCTAATATATGCGAATGACAATAAACACTATATATATATATATATATATATATATATATATTGATTTTATTTAATCCGAAGTGGAAGAGTAGGAAGGTAAATTCCAAGAACCTGATCCTAATTAATATTTAAAAAATTTTAACATTAAAAAGTGATGCAGGCAGAGAGCTCAATGTATTAAGAATAATTAATATTTATATTGACAACTTTGAATTTTGAAAATTTTCTCTAATTTATATATATATATATATATATATATATATATATACGGCTGTAAAATTCCGGGAAGGATTGGTAAAATCCGGGATAAGGTTGGTAAATAATCCAGAAGGATCCTAGTAATATCGTTAACAGATTAAAACTAATCCACTAGACAGCTCAATGCAAACCAATTCAATTTACAGAGCGGTTATTTCTTTATTTATCTGTAAATTCAAATAAAATGGGGGGAATAAATATATATATATTTGCACGGATGAACCAGCGATTAAGACTGGTTAGGTTAGACAATTGCAGTCAGGCCCGTCACCCCCATCCTTATTTTGGCCTTGTGCCATACTTACTGTAATTTGCAGTAACAAATATTCTTTCCAATATCTTTCCCAAGAAGACATGACCTTTCATCCAAAAATTACTTTTAAAATGCCTTTAAAGACGTAGACGATAATGGCTCTCCATAATTTCCTTTTTATCATCGTTTACATTCAGACTAAAGTCCCCATTTTTGTGCGTTTCGGTGTTTGTATTCTGGCTTTCTTTCAGTCGTTCTGGGGGTTTCTTCAATGTGTTCGAAATTCCATCGTATATCACCTGAAGAAGGTCGGAGCGTAAAGCGATCGAAAAGTCGTGAATATGTCAGACAACAGTCCAATAGATGTAAATAATGTAAATTGTTTACTATTGATAATCTGAGAGATTCCTTTCTGCCTTAGATCAGTGTAGGTAATGCTAACCTCCAGTAGCATGACACGTTACCCCTTCTCAGGTTAAAGTTCTCTGCTGACATGAAGAGCAAATCAATTGGTCAGTTTCCTGCTAAGAAAGTTGGTTCACTGTATCGTGCTAGATAACATTTTTGTCGCTAGAATCTATCTAGATATATAAAAAGAAACCTGTGAGTCTGTGTGTGACTGTAATCTATGCACGCTGTCATTTCTTAAGCTACGCCATTCAAACTTTTTAGGGACACATATCTACAGGGAAGTCAGGTCGACACATACTTTTTGAGTTTAAGTTCAGCAATTTTCCTTTTCGCACTTTTTGAACAATGGAGCCGATTTTTTACATTTGCTCCGTAAAACATCTAAGATCTAAGATGTTTGCTAGATTACGTCACATGAATCAAATCACGTGTCAAATGCGACTAAAAAATGTGAATATTTTTTCCCGTAATTTTGAAACAAAAGAAATATGTTTAAAAAAGTGTTTTTTCAACCAAAAACAAAATATGTAAAAAAAATGCCAATGGTTAATTTGATTATTTAAGTCTTTTTCTTTCAAATTTAATATTTCATACTTCAGAAAACAAAATTAAAAAATAGAGCTTCTTTTTTCGCTAAATATTTCATGCAGGAAATCAACTGTCTGTAATTCGTGTGGCATTAATGTAACTTTTCCTCCAAAATTAAATGTCTAGATTTTTAAATATTCTTCGAAAATTTCTGAAATTCATTTAGTCATCAAAAAATGTAAATATTTTACCCCATAATTATGAAACAATTTAATTATTTTAGTTTTTTTTTTTCAGGTTTAATATTTCATACTCATTTTTTCAGATTTAACATTTCATCCACTCATTTTCGATACCTAAGTTTTTAAATTAGTTTTAAAATAGAAAAGCTATATTGAAGCTTTAATTTTAGCTTTAATTGAAAGTTAAATTATTAAATTTAATATTCCCAGTAAGTAAAATATCCTAGTGTATTTAAAACAGAAATGATATTAATTGGAATTTCAAATTTTGAGAGCTAAAAAAACATTAAAAACGATCATTTTTTATATATTGACATGTTTGTAAACAAAACTTAATTCTCGTTTAAAAATATTGCAAAAATAAGATATACATCTGTGACACGTTATTTAAGATAAATTAAAAAAATTGAATTTAAATTTAAATGAATCTCATTTGAACTAAGTATTACTTACTTAATTTTTTAAAAAAATGAAAATAATTCTTGTAAAAATTCATTATTCACCTAAACAAATTCTTTCTTCAGACTATAATGTCCTTAATATAAATATTTTTAAAGCAATTAAAGTTTATCTAATTAAATAATTTCATAGTTTTACTGCATTTTTTATACTACTATTTGGAGCAGGTTTTCGGAAAAAAGGTTAACTGTTAAAAACAAAAAATAAATGATTTACATTTCCCAAGGAGTCCTGCATTTAACTAATAAAACAAATTTTCGCAAAAGAATTTAATTTCTTGAAATTTCATGAAACTACATAGAGGGCGAGAATAACAAATGTAAAAAAAATATTTTTACGATGATTTTCTAAAAATAATAAATTTAAAAAAATATTTAATTCATTTGTGAAAACGATCTGAAAGTTTCGTTAAAATTAGCCCATTATTTGATTTTTGCAAGAATTTCCAAATTAATGTATTTTTCACCGGATACATAAGCGTTTTACAATGATTACATTATCCATAGTAAACTCTGTTAAAAATTCGAACGTGTTAGAAAGGATTAAATTTTATTTTAGAAATAATTTAAAAAATACTTTGATCTTTTCTCGTAATAATAGCAAATACTTTCACGGAAAAAAAATATTAAGTTTGGGGCTTTTTTTCTTCATGCTATACTGGATTTTCAGCGAATTAGTGGGAGTACCTACATTTATATATTGAATTCAAAAATGTGTTGTCAGATAATTGCAATCCCGAAAACTCAGATAAAACAAAATGCTGGGTAGATGAATCCCAATATATTGGATCCCAACTTATTGGATCCCAACATATCAAGCAACTAGAAATGATCCGTAAATTTTGTTCGAAAAGCGCCTTGCGTTTGTCATTCACAAAAATAAAATATGGTTATTTTACATGAAAACGTCACATTGCATACAGCAACACTTGGAGAAAAACAATTCGATCTCAGTTGGTCCTGTTCGATCCCTACCCGTCATTTTTACCTGACCTAGCATCGATCTTTGAATTGTAAAACATGTTTAAATTAGATTGCTTCTTATAAAAACCTTCAAATATACACTTAATGTTTCTTGCCTTGAAACCAGCCTGAACGTACTGACTGTGTTTTGAACGTTCAATAAGGTGCTCTGATATAAAAAATAATACTATTCTTATACAACACATCAAAGAATACAAATATAAAAATTTACTAACAACCGCGTGAAAGCAGCTCGTTCGGGTTTTCTGATTTGTAACTTTATGTAACAAGCATTTGGGGAAAATGTGAGTGAACGCATTGTCAGGCATTGGTACCAAAAATACAGGTCTGGGGATCTGCCACAGGTCCTGGATGATGAGACCCTGATGGCGGCCGTAGAGGAGGACATCAGCCAAATCTGTGGTAAGCTTGTCGAATACTTCCAGTTTTCTGATGAAACAGGCAGACTTCACCTACATCGCCTGGAAGGAGAATAAATTGAGCAGGTTGGCGCCCCACATACTGTCGGAAGCCAACGAGCAACAATGAATGACGGCCTGTTTTTCATTGCTTTCTCGGCAGCGCATTAGGTGCTCACTAGTGACTGATATTGCTTGTCATGAGACTGTGCCACACACCACAATACACCTCTATACTAACGAAGGTCATGCTCTGTATTTGGGGGACTAATCAACAAGGGGTATACTATGAGCTGCTACTAATGGTCTAAACAATTACTGCGGACTTGTACCCGCAGCAGTTGAAACGTGTGCAACAGGCGCTCAAGCAGAATGATCTGAAACGATGTACCAGATCTCATGCAACGCGGGTGGCCCGGGACACAAAACGGTGAGTTGGCTGGGAGACATTGTTTCATCCACCTTAATTCATCGACCTTGCAACAACATATTAACGCCTCTTCATTTCCTAAACAATCAACTTCGTGTTTTCTTTGTCTTTTCATGGCAACTATTCTAACGAGACTTTTCCCCAGATTAACCGACCATATTTATTAACATGTGCTACTAGATTGGTCTGAATGCTCCACTATCTAAATAGTTAAATGTAACCGCCTCTTCTCCTCTAACAGTTTCTTTTCTCGCACTTACTGGTTATGGAACTCCCTAACAATTGCCTGCTTCCATCATATGTGCCGTGGTCCTTCATGACGTAGGCGATCATGGCCTTCCACATCTCCCTATATCTTGTATTTCTTAACATACTTTCTCTTGTTACTCCTCCCAAACCCTGCTTTGCCATCCATTTGCTCAAGCCCATCAAGTATGTCATTGCTTTCTTCTGTCTGTCTTTCTGCCCTGTGAGTATCATTCGCTAAGCCCTCTTTTCTCATGTTCCAGAAACTTCAACTGTCTTTTCCTGATGTTAAGCATAAGTTTTCTTTTTGTTTCCATCCTCTTCAAAATTTTACGAATGCTCACATGTTCGGTCTATCCTTTTACTGTAACCCCCTGCACATCAGTGGCAGTCCTGCCTTACTTGGGGTGAAATGAGTATAAAAACATCCTTCGAAAATGAGGCAAACTTGAGGCAGGCATTCACAGGCATTTTTGGATGCCGATGGGGATTATTTTGAAGATTAACGAGGTCAAATTTCCTGTATACTTTATTTTTTCTAATAAATCAAAAACGCCAAAGATCAATTTTTTGGTTACCTTGTAATTTAATCACCAGTTAAAATCAATGAAAGAGAAACACCCGTAGGGAAAAAGATAGAATGGCTGAAAAATCATCACTAATTGGAAAAAAAAACAAACTAACAACCACAAAATCTATCTAAACTTATTTATAAATGGAACTTTGTCTGTGTGTGTGTGTGTGTGTGTGTGTGTGTCTGTGTGTGTGTGTGTATCCGTTACCTATAGACTCCGAAACGGCTGAACCGATTTTCTTGAAAATTTACACAGTTGTACTATACGCGTCTGCGAATGTTCTTAGCTAGGTTTTGTGTCGAGGTACCTCCGATAAATATCGAAAATCGATAATTGAAAAAATCGGGTGATAGAAGGAGTGGTCCGATTTTAATCAAATTTGATACACTCATAGACAAAGACATAAGAAACGATATTCAGAAGTTTCAAGGTTGCAGTTCTTACAATAGTGCAGAAAATCTTTAATATATATATGTGTAAATCGATACCAGGAAATGAAAATTTGACTTACATCCATTCATTTTTCTTTCAGTCTACGGTTTTGCTTTAACTGGAAACATTTTAGTCTTTTGTGCCAACGTCCAAAGAGACTGAGCTCCAGGACCATGGATTAGTTTTAAAGCTTTCATTACACCCGAGCAACGCCGGGCTATACTGCTAGTAAATTTATAAGTAATGCATAAAATGTGTTAGTGACACAAATCTGAACCTTGGCAAACGTACGAGGGATGTTATAGACCCGGTATTTTCTAGTATATGAGGCAGATTACTTATTTTTGTTTTAAACAAACAAACAAACAAATCAAACCATAATTTATATTAAAAATTAATCTATATTAAAATTAATCTATATTTTTAAAAAATCTATGGTCATCAGTAAAAAGAGCAAAGCCAAATGCCAAATACAGGTGGAGGATACTAGAATCAAGCGAGTACAAAAATTTAAATACCTAGAAAGTGTTATAACAGGAGATGGAAAGTGCGACACAGAGATCGGAAGGCGAATTGGCATGGCGAAGGACGCGTTCCAGAAGCTGAGTAAAGTATTAAGACACAGGAAAATTTTACTATAAACAAAGAAGAGAGTGCTAGATTGCTATGCGATTTCAGTTCTTCAATATGGCAGTGAATGCTGGATGATATCATCGAAGATGAGGAAAAACACTTGAAGCAGCGGAAATGTAGTTCTACAGAAGGATGCTGCGGATATCGTGGACCGAGCATGTGAGCAATGATGAGGTTTTGGAAAGAATGGTAACGAAAAGAAAAGTAATAGTGAGCATCAGGAAGAGGCAACTGAAGTTCCTGGAATATGAAATGAGGAAGGAGGGCTTGGAGAACCTGATACTGACAGGCGAAATAGAAGGAAAAAGAGACAGAGGAAGGCAGCTGATAACATATTTGGAGGGCCTGAGCAGGTGGATGACGAAAGATACTAAGAGCCACCAGGGATAGAGAGACGCGAAAAGCCATGATGGCTTACGTCCTGAAAAGACAGGGCACATAGAAGAAGATATTAAAAAATTGATCTGGATCAATATTGAAGCAGATATTTATTTTTATACCTAAATATAATCACTAATTCATTTATTTTGTTTAATAACCTGAGGTTATACATATTTCCTTTTCCGTCATATGATTTGACTTTTGCTTCGATGTCCCACGTGATAAAAGAAGTCTTATTATTTGCCAGAAATATTTAAAGTGATCAGTGCTGTCTTTGTATTTTATGTTGTTTAAAGTCATTTGATGATTGTAGAAACGAAATGTTAAAGGATTTTCAGCGGAACCAAAATTAAATGTAACGTTACCGGAATGAATGCTAGCTCGGTATACAATACTCTCAGGTATACACGGGCTGTTTAGGGATAGATTTTGTTTTACCGGCAGCTTCATCATATATTTTAAAAGGTTTCCTTTGTTGTGTAGGTTGGCGATGTATATATTTAATATAATCTACTTATGTATAGATGCAGATTAATTGGTGTTACTAAACTATATGGCTGATTTTTTGTTGAAAATCGTTTTTAGCGTTGTTAAATGATTAAAGTGCTGATGAATTAAGTTTAGAAAATATTTTCCCATATTCGTTCGAATATTACGATTAAAAGGTGGGTTTGTTACGCTTTTATTTTTAATTTTCTTTTTTCTAAATACGTTAACCTTACATTATGGTTGCTTCAAATTACTTAATTTTATTATTATCAAATAGTTTTTTTATTGATGGAGTTTGAAGATAATCAAACTTGAACTGATCTCGAATTCTGTGGTGGCTCTTTGTTAATGTATCTATGGTTATATAAATCATTAGTATATGCTTTGTATTAAAATTTATTCAAGTCCAAGGTCAGACCGAGAAAGTTGATCACTTTAGCATTAGTGGTAGTATTACTGTGCATGGTTTAGTATATATATATATATATATACTTGAAGGGTATTGAATGACAGGCAGCCAGGCTTACGGCCACCTGTGCCCATTTATAAATATAGATGCTTTGTATCAGTAAGTGTTGATGGGCGTCCATTGTCAATTCATAACTATCTCGGTCGACATTAGACTATGACCATTGCGTGTCAATAAAAATACAAATGTAATTAATGAAAGAATTTACGTCCTTAAACCGGTATAATAATAATAATAATAATAATAATAATAATAATAATAATAATGACAACACAAGTATATGCTTTCCGCGTGTGTCTATGCCGCACGAAAGTCCCTGCCCTTGACATTGCAATATGCTGTTAAACAAAAATGAAAAAATCCCGACTGGGTCTCAGAGACGATTCAGGTTGGGCTCAGGCGGATACTCGTGTATGCATACCCCGTTAGACGGTTGGGCACCCGGACAAGTACAAACATGCACGCGTGTATAAACACAATCCTTACGCGTCAACCCAGCTGGAAGAAGAAATTTATTGACAAAAATGAAATATCTTTATTATCTAAAAAGTTATAATGTTATTCTTTAAAATAAAAGCTTTTGTGATCTAAGAAAATATTAAGTAAAATATATGGTTTTATAATCAAAGAAATTATTGATCAAAATAAACGCTTTTATGATCCAAGACTTTATTGATTAAAAATAAAGATTTTATAAGAATAGAAATTATGGATTGAAAATAAATGGTTTTCTAAATCAGATAAATTATTGAATAATATAAACGCTTTATCATCTTATTAATTGACAATAAATGGTTTTAAAATCTACGAAATTATTGGTTAAAAATACTTTTATGATGTAAGATCCTATTGATTAAACGTAAATAGTTTTCGAATCAAATAAATTATTGATTAATATAAACGCTTTTATCATCTAAGAAATCTTAACTTATTTATAAATGGAACATTCTGTGTGTGTGTGTGTGTGTGTGTGTGTGTGTGTGTGCCTGTGTGTGTCTGTGTTTGTGTGTGTCCGTTACTTATAGACTCCGAAATGGCTGAACCAATTTTCTTGAATATTTACACAGTTGTACTATAAGCGTCTGCGAGTGTTCTTAGCTCGGTTTTGTGTCGAGGTACCCCCGATAAATATCGAAAATCATTAATCGAAAAAATCGGGTTATAGAAGGAGTGGTCCGATTTTAATCAAATTTGATACACTCATAGACATAAGAAACGATATTCAGAAGTTTCAAGGTTGCAGTTCTTACGATAGTGCAGAAAATATGCCTGTATGTCTGTAATTTTTTAGCCCTTTTATTTTAATTTTTGCTTTGGGTTTGGATTTAGAAAGGTATAATTGTAGTTCTTAGTCTCAGCCATGATACCATTTACTCAGAGGACTTATTTAGCCTTCAAAATTCAGTTTACGACGAAAAAAACTTATTTGATATCGATATCAGGAAATTAAAATTTGACTTACATCCATTCATTTTTTTTCAGTCTACGGTTTCGCTTTAACTGGAAACAACTATTGCTTTTTAGTCTTTCGTGCCAACGTCCAAAGAGTCTGAGCTTCAGGACCATGGATTAGTTTTAAAGCTTTCATTACACCTGAGCAACGCCAGGTTATACTGCTAGTATTAAGTAAAAATAAATGATTTTGCAATATAAGAATTTATAAATTAAAATTGAATGAATTTATAATTAAAGAATTGTTCTAAAATAAATCTTTCATAATCTAAGCAATTAGTGACAGAAAAAAAAAAACAGAGGAAAAAAGATCAATGCATTTTTTCTCCAAAGGAGGGAATGGAAAATAAAGTCTTAGCGGAAATCTGAACTCGGGTTGTTGATCCCTTTTTTCGCGACCGTTACGCCACTCAACATCCCCTGCCGGCATTTTAACGTGCCTTCATATAAATACCAAAATGTCGTTTATTAAAAGCAAATACTTTTTTTTTGTTGATGGATGACGTATTTCTTTTGCTGGCATTTTGAAACGAAATAACTTTCGATGTAAAAATGACTTACGGTATAAAAAGGATTTTTAATACAAACGAACGAACCGGAAGTAGTTGGCATCGCCATATGTGTTTCTGTCAATTGCGAGATGCACATGTCTACTTCAAGAGAAACCGAATTGAAACATTCTCGACTTGCAACTGATGGACTGTAACATTTTACAGATTGTGAACGTCCAAGATTCTTCCTTTGATCGCCATTTGACATCTACATGTCATGCCTTGCTTTTCTGTACTTTAAATCAATTCGCGTTCGTGAATGCGTAAGATTGGACAAAATGTCTGTATACTATGAGAAAACTTTCAGGATCTTGTTCCAAAACGTCCGGAGGTAATTTGAGCATGAAATAAATTCTTGGCTTAACCTTCTACTTAACACTGCAGCCTTCAAATTAGATCCCTTCCAAATGCATAGAGCGATTTCAAAAACAGTACCGCTCATTGAAAGTAGCTGTAGCAATCTCTACTATATTGGATTCTATCTATCTCTCTCTCTATATATATATATATGTATGTATGTATGTATGTATATTTCGTGTATCGAGGCAGAAGATAATTTACTAACCATATAACAGACAATGAATGTCTATTATAACATCATATTTTGGCATTAATTTCAGGTGAAAATAAAGAAAAGATTGTCCAACATTTTGACAATCTTTTATTATGCTGGTTCTAAGATTTCAGCTCATATGAGCCATCTTCTGTGAGGTTACAGGGACGTTAGAATAAAGATATCAACTATCAAAGATGATTTTATCTTGTGTTGACATAAAACATTGCTATGCAAGGATAACAGTCACCGAAAAGCAGACGCAGTTCGTAAATTTGTAATACCGTTCTATAACGTCACGCCGCTTGAGAGACCGAAATGTTTATATATATATATATATATATACAGGAGAGAATGACAACTCGTGAAGACGGAGAGGATAATCCAGAAGATTTTATCTAATTAATACAAAATATCAATTAGATAAAAATAAAGAGCTCAATAGGTATTGTCCAGAGTAATATATATATATATATATATATATATATATATATATATAGAGAGAGAGAGAGAGAGAGAGAGAGGGCAATAATGTCACTCTACAGTTATTTACAATAAAAATTATGCTAGTAATTATTCAGGGGTCCAAAAATTTATGATTGAAATTGTTCTGGCTAATTTTTGTTAATAACAATAAACTGTTATGGTAAACAATAATAAATTGATTGCCGATACTGTTCTAAGTACAAGCAACCTGCTTCAATTCATTCCCTACAACGTGAGAACGCTTCGAAAAATGTCACGACACAAATGCTTCGGACATCTTCAGTTTGCAAATGCTTCTCGAATAAATGGCTTCAGGTCATCGAAATTTCTAGGTTTCTTTGCACAAATGGAATCTTTGATAATTCCCCATATAAGCATCTGTGTAGTGACTCTATCGCCACTATATATATATATATATATATATATATATATATATATATATATATATCATCTCGAAAGAAAAACTCAACACATAATTGGTCCGTCTTATTGATTTTATCTTTTTTCAAATTACTCCTAACTCGAAACTCCATCTATACGGAACTGTTTATGTGTTAAGATTTCCTCTCAACATTTTATATTACTATATGAATTAAGCTCTCTATTTTTTAACTAATTAATAATTTATAAAATATATATATGTAAAATTTCATATAGATAGATAGATAGATAGATAGATAGATAGATAGATAGATATGAACAGGCTGAGATAGATAGATAGATAGATAGATAGATAGATAGATAGATAGATAGATAGATAGATAGATAGATAGATATAGATAGATATAAATCGTCTGATACAACGAAAAGGTAGAAATCTGGATAATAACACATTTACAAATTAAAAATATTCAAAAGTTCTACAATATAATTGTATTGAACAATTTTTAATACAACTGCGTATTGGTCTTATATATATATATATATATATATAATTATTTCATTGATGAATGTTTCATTAAATAATATTGACAAGATTCGTTTATTTACTTTAAGTAAATTTTTTCATATTGTCTGATAGGTTCAATAGCATTATCATCAAATGATGAAAGAAAATCAATATATCGATACATAATTTATTTTATAATTCAATCTAATCATTATAATCTGTCATTATACTATAATGTAATTTGAAATCTTTGAAAATGGCTTATGTAAGCCGAAAGCTTAGATTGGATTATAAAATAAATCATGTATCAATATTGTAATTTTTTTTTCATCATTTAATGATAATGCTATTAAACTTATCAGACAATATGAAAAAAATGTACATAAAATAAATAGACAAAATTTGTCTATATTATTTAATGAAACATGCATCAATATATATATATATATATATTAGTCATCCACATACAAGCCCGTTTCACAGCTCATCAGTGTGGCTAGACATATCCACTTGCTTCTGGCCGGGATCGAAACTCGACCGATTTGGTGTCAGTCGGAGTCTCTACTCCCTAAGCCAGAGAAGGGAAATTTTAACGTTTTGTATGTAAGCAGTGTATACAGACGCCAGTCACCGAGAGAACTCAATTCATTTCTGAAGAGTCACGCATTATAGCCGAAGTGGAAACTGTTTTTAAAATTTTCTTCTCCAGAGAGCTCAATCATTATGAGAGCATAATGTATATATATATTGTCATCAGCAGACAGATCTGTTTCGCTGTATCACAGCTCATCAGTACGGTTAGACTCTGATTGCTACACAACCCAGGCTCGAAACCCGACCGATTTGGCGTCAGTCGGCGACTCTGCCACGGGGCGTTCGGTGGAAGAAGGCAGTCTTTTTAGCGCATATCATATTACGCGCCCAATAGCTAGAGTGCTCTAATTCATTTTACTGAATGAGCGATGCGTATATATTTAAAATTTCAGCTATAACTAAAGATATATCGGCAAATGAAAATATAAAATATGGTGATTTTCTAAGCGTAACCTAAATATGACACGAGGAAAATATGCGGCCCCTTTTGAGGATCAAACTCAATTTACTCTGATTTAGTGAGACAATCCTGTTAACCATTACTACACATCGATGTGACACAATGTCAATTTTAGCCAAATTCTCCCCAAGTTCCACATACGCGGCGACGGGCTCTTGTCTACTTTTCCTCAGACAAGTCTCTGCTCCATTGGCTGAGACTGGTCAATGTTCCTCTCCAGCCGAAGGTAGAGAGTCCAACAAAGAGTTTTGGTTCACTCTAGGCCACCTTGTGGAGATGCTTTGGCCCATAAAATCGTACTAACTGAAATTATTCAGACTCGTGGTGTGTTGTGCGTTTTGCTGCAGGCCGAGAAAGGATTTACTTTAGTTTTTTTTAATGATATGAACGTTTTACTTTATCTGATATATTTTAATAAAAGTCACATTTAAATTTAAAAGTCATATTTAGTTTATAGTTATGAAATAAGTACTAATTTAATGTAGTAGATTTTGCCATAGTCGTCTAATTTACTTTATTAAAATTTCACAAGCTTTATCAATTTTTGTTCGATTATTAAATACGAAGCCAAACAGCACAAATAAACAGAAGTAATTTGTCAAACAAGTTTTTTCCGGATATACTCGAGTATAGGCGAGTTTTCATGATCAATTCAAATTTTTACGCCAAAAATAGGGGATCTCTCTATACACAGTTAATTTTCCAAAGAGGTTAAAAATAATTCATTTTCATCTAAACTAAGAATTAAAAATAAATATTTGCATTATTTATATTCGGGCTATTATCCTCATCTTTGTTGCTGTTATAACAACGTTTCGATCGTTGTGCTCTCCGGCCTTCATCAGGAGTAACCGGATACAAGAAATTCTGAACTGAACTCTTTATTTAATCTACGGGGACAGACTGTTATCGTTCCAAGTATATCGTTTATTATTATATTATTCAGTCAGTTAAGTGCCATATGTGATACACGCTTGGGAGATCATGTCTTTTTGGATTCATGATTTCATGAAGATTTTTTCGGGGTGGGTTACATTTCTTTCTGTGCTAGAAAAGATATTTGCACGTAAGTGAAAAGTTGTAATGACACACAGGAATTCGAACCCGGCTGATTCGGAGCCGATACCCATTACTCCACAGCGCATACATCTATAGAATTCGACAGCGTGTCCATAAAGTCCCAGTACCATTACAAGTATCTGTTGCTCAGAAGCCATGTGTCATAGAGTATTGCAGATTTTTCATAAAATGTTGTACACATCTTCAAGACTTGCTTATATTTAGATTTTTACGTTTCGATCCGTTAAGCCACAAGTTTATTTGCCTGAAGAGAGTTAGCATTAGATTCGAAACACGTGTAGCGTTACAAATACCATTATGGACATTTTATATATCATAACATGTATAATAACAATAACAATAAATCTACACTTTAAACAAAACGTTCACGACCTCTCACACTTTTTATTTTCTCTCTCTCTCTCTCTCTCTCTCATATATATATATATATATATATATATATATATATATATATACTTATCTGTAAATTCATATAAAACTTAATGGGGAAATAGCCATTTTCAACATGTCATTTTAAGGCATGCATTCTTCAACTCCCTTATAAACAGATTATGAGGAAAAATTGTAAGCCTAGAGGTTAGCTTAGGTAAAGGAAGGGTTTGGGGTGTATTGGTTTTCATTGGGTTGAGTTGGGGGAAGGAATTAACGCATGCATCAAAATAACATATTGAAAATGGTTATTTCCCCACTAAGTTTTATCTGAATTTACAGATAAATAAAAAAATAACCGCTCTGCAAATTGAATTGGTTTGCATTGAGCTCTCTATTGGATCAGTTTTAATATCTTAACAATATTACTAGGATCCTCCTGGACTATTTACTAACCTTATCCCGGATTATTTACCAATCCTTCCTGGAATTTTACCGCCGCTGAATATATATATATATATATATATATATATATATATATATATATTCACGTCAGTTTGTGTGTGTCGTGTGCGTGTGTTAGTGTGTGCGTATGTACTTGATGCTTGTCTCTGTGTGTGTTTGTGTGTGTGTGTGTGTTTGTACTTCAACCACTTTATCCGTGTAATTGTCAACTGTGATTCCACTTATCCGCGGTTGGCTCACTCAGTACATACAGGGTGTTCATAAATTCCCAGTACCATTAACAAGTATTTATTGCTTAGAAGCCAAATGACAGAATATTGCAATTTTTTAAAAAATGTTGAGCACATCTTCAAGCCTTATTTACATTTAGGTTTTTACGTTTGTTTTATTTACACTACCGGCCATAATTATTAGGCCACCCCAGTTTTTTTTTTAAGAAATGATGTATTTCAAACTATTTTTAGTATTTATTGCCAAGTGGATAATTCTAAATGAAAACAGAATGTTATGTTTTGTTATTATTACTTTGCAAAATTTTACAAAGCAAGAACGCAAAGATGAACTCGTCCGAATCACCCTAAATTTTCTTCATTCTTTCATTGATGAAACTGCAATAGAGGTCATTATTAAATATTTATAAATTCATTTGATGCACATGTTATCGTGCAGTATTAACAAAAGAAACATTCTATTTTCATTTACAATTATTCACTTGGCAATAAATACTAAAAATAGTATGAAATACATAATTTCTTTCAAAACACTGGGGTGGCCGAATAATTATGGCCGGTAGTGTACATTAATTGTTAATGAAGCTTTAAAGCTTTTATTGCTTTCTTTTTTGTTGCAAATATAAATTGGTTGACTCGAAAGACACCCCCTTGGAATTTTTCTTTTGGGGTATGTCAAGGATCGTGTCTACCAGGCTCCTGTTAATGATCTTGCTACAACTTGTAGACCCATTGTTGAAGTTGTCCAAACAGTTGACGCTGATATACTGCATTGCGTATAGAGGGAGATAGAATATCGTATTGACATTGTGAGGGCAAATAGAGAAGCACATGGGGATTATAATCAATAAAAACTGAATGTAAATTTAAGAAGATGTACAACATTCTACAAGAAAACTGAAATATTCTATGTCATAAGGCTTCTGTTCAATAAATACTTGTAATAAGTTGTGGATCTTCGTCGCCAATTTATTGCATAGTTGTGGGGAAACTTCACCGCAATTTGTAGTTACCAGTTGGTGCAGGAAGTAAGACACAGAAAAAGAAGGTAGGTTCAAAATAGTGTATTAGTATAACAAGATATTCGTCTCGATCAAAAATCTACCGAGGCTGATAACGCAAACCTCGCTGTCGAGCATGAAAAGGACCTCCAATCTGTGGTTGACTGGGGTAAGAAAAGGCTCGTTAAATTTAATGCTTCCAAAACGAAGCTGCTATCTAATGACCACCACAGACAATCGTTCCACCCGCCCATTAACATGGATCAGGCTTCTCTCCCTGAAAGTAAAACACTGCGTCTCCTCGGATTAACTCTCACATCAGACCTCAAGGAGAATAACTATATAGAATCCATAGATAAATCCACTGCTAAGAAAGGGCCAGGAAGTTTTTCCCGTCCGAAACAATCCTGCACATATACAAATCTACCATCCGCCTGTGCATTGAATATTGCTGCCATATCTGGTCGGGTGCTCCTGCTATCCACTTTAGTGTCCTCGACCAAATCCAAGGGAGAATCTGTAATGTGATCGATCCCGACTTGGCAGCTAGGATACAGTTGCTTTCTCATCGACGCAGTGTGGCTACCCTGTGTATCTTCTACAAATACTTTCACGGCTTCACCTCCGATGAACTTAGCTCACTGGTAACCCATATATATATATATAATTCCTCGATCCACAAAATTAGTAACTAGGTTCCACCTTTTTACTGTGCAAGCAATAAGATGTAAACGCAAATTCTACTCCATCAGCTTCTTTTCTCGCACTTCCCGCCTGTGGAATTCCCTTCCGCGTATTTGCTTTCCCGACAGCTTTAATATTCAAGAATTTAAATGTAAAGTCAATAGTCATCTCCTATCTCACTAACCTGAATCCTCTCTCTCATGCTTTTTTCTTCGTCCACCCCACTCTCATCAGTATTCTCTTCCTTCTCCTACTCTCTTGTGACACCCCCTGTAACCTCTCACTCGTTCTCATAACATTCCTCCTATGTAACCCCCCTGCACAACAGTAGCAGTAAAATGCCTTGCTTGGGGCACACGATTTTTTAAAAAATTCAAAATAATTGTTAATAATAAGTAACATAGAAATAAGTAAGTCCGAAGATATTATTACGCTGCCTGATTAGTAGCTGTCGTTAACTATTCTCGTTAACTGCTCTACTTGACTGCTCGTACCGCAGTATTTATTAGCCTTTCCACTTAAGGCAAAATGTGGCACAAGGCCTTTTTAATGTGGATAATCCGGGCCATATTCTCCGGCCAAAAATTCCTGTCTAATTTTCCCCAGACGAGACTCTAACCTTTGGCGGAGCCTCGACTGGGTTAATACGCTCCGCCCGAAGGCAGAGAGGTCGACTGTACACCAGGCAGTTATTGCGCGTGACTGTTCTCAAGATGTCTCGCAGTTAATTTATAAATAGCAAGAGGAAGAGTTCATTCCTCGTAGGAGGGCACCGTAACATAATGGTACTGGGACTTTATAGACACCCTGTATTATTTATAGTATTATAGTATAGCACAATCATTGCTTATTCGTTTACATTGAGTCAGAGTACATCCTACCCGACCCAAAGATTGAATTCACAACCAAATTCTCAAACCTACTCTTGAATTCACCAGGCAGTAAGTCGATTTGCTGTAGTGAACTTGAAGCCTTAAACTTTCACTGCTGATTATTAAAAAATAAATGACTTTTTAAAAAATAAATAAATAATAAATAGTTATTAAAATGCGCCTTTAAAAATACCGTAAACGTCATTTGATATTAAAATATAGAGAAAAAAAAACGAATAACATTTCGACGAGGTGAAAGCTAGATCAAGTAGTGAGTTCAATCATGACTTAGTGCGCCTTAATCTCGGAGTTTTACCAGATCTGCACGTCGTATATTTGTTAGTTTTACAAGCTAGGCTGCTTTAGTTGGGGCACATATACAATTTAGAAAAGATTAAAATCTTCATAATAAACGAAAATAATATATAAATTTTATATAATTGTATAATCCTTTCCATTATAATAAAGACCGCTATATATATATATATATATAAGGAAGTAAAAGAACAGATAGATTAAAACCCACTGTTCATGCATTTACTTGTATAAAGATTGCGCAACACAAAGTAGAACGTAATATTTTAATTTTGATATTATAATAGTTTATAAAAGCATTATATCACCATACAAAAATTTTCAGAATAATATCGTTGTTCTTCAGATAATATTTTAAAAATAAATGGCGATAATGATTTATTTAGAAAATATAAGATGAATTCATGGTTATATAGGAAATTAAGGTATGGTAGTTAGAGAAAGTTAAAATATATGATTTTAAGTGTGTCAATATTGCTCAATCAAAAGTGAGAATTAGGTTGAACTATGGAGTAAAAAATTTGGGTCGCGAAAGAGAACAATGTAGCTTAATGTCAAAACATGACACTTTTTAATGCTGTCTGGGTAATATTCATACTAGAAACATACATTATTTAAATGGGTAGAAAATTTTTAACAATAGGTTCAACTTTAGATTTTTTAAAATATGATTTTGTACAACCCCATCTGTTAAAGGGGACTGGATTGCTTTGGTTTAACTTAGAATTAAGTAATTATGATATACTGAGGTATATTAGAATTATGAAAATCAAATAAGTATTATGTGGGTCATTAATTTAAGTAAAAATTTTGACGGTAAAATGTTGATATCGAATATTTTTTTATATAAACGTATCGCCCCAAGCAAGGCATTATACTAGGGGGTTACATAGAAGGAAAGTTATGAGAAGGGGTGATAGAATACAGGAGGTGTCAGGAAGCGGGTAAGAGAAGGATGAGAATACTGCAGAATGAGATGAGAGCATGAGAGAGAGGATGCAAGTTAGTGAGATAGAAGATGACTATTGTTTTTACATTTAAATTCTTGGAGATTGTAGCTGTCGGGGAAGCAAGTATACGGAAGGGAATTTCACAGGGGGAAGTGCGAGAAAAGAAGCTGATGGAGTAGAATTTGCGTTTACATCTTATTGCTTGCACAGTAAAAAGGTGGAACCTAGTTGCTAATTTTGTAATCTTGAGTAAATTCGTAAATATTTGCTTAAACTCTCTTTAAATAATTTGGTGTATTTACTTACCATTTCGTCATTAAAATAAAATATACTTTTAAATAAACTACTCCGTCTCAAATTTTTTCACCCCCGTCTCAAAATTTTTCACCCCCGGCCCAATCTTGCTTATTAGGTTGAGAAGAGTTGATGCTGTAGTTTTAAAAGCAACAACAATAAAAAAACAAAAAAAGGTCAAAGGTGATGAAACAAATGAAATAGAAGAAAGAAAATTGAAAAAAAAGTGCACTTATTTGACGTCAATATTTTTTTGACATTTGTACTTTTGTCGTCGTGCATTCTCGGAGAGAAAGTGAATTGTACTTTTTTGTATGGGTGTGTGTATGTGTGCGGAAGTGTATCTGTGTGTATGCGTGTGAATGAATTTATTTGCGCGCATATATGTCCGTGTGTGTGTGACCGAGTGTTGAAAGAAAGGATGTGAAAATGTTTTTCCGAAAATATGTAGACCTGACAGAATTTTGTGCGTGTATGTGCATGTATGTATGTGTGTATATGTGTGTGTATGCATACGTGTTTGTGTATGTCCGTTCATGAGCGCACGTATGTGTGCCCGCTTATGTGGGCGCGCGACAGGACAAGAATCAGTGAACATTAGTAGATCTGATAGAATTGTGTGTGTGTTTGTGTGTGTGTGTGTGTGTGATCAAGCGTTGAAAGATAGGAAGGGAAAATGCCGCCCCGAAAATGTGTGGAACTGACCAGTTTGTTTTCTTTTGTTTAAATGCGAATATATTCGATGGTTGCAATGAATAAAATTCGTAGGGGAAACAAAATAAGAAAAAAAAGTTATAAGGTGCGTTATATTTTTCTTTCTTGTGTCAAGTCTCTTTAGGAAATTGGCGATCAAGGCTCTCTACAATTTCATTGCTGCCCTTAGCCTAAGTATTAATGTAGCTCCCCAACTATACCACATCATATCAGCTGAGAATTTTAAACCGAGAAGATGCAATGTGCCATTTTCCTGAGGGCTAGCATCATCGGAGGCAAGGAAAAGCTCTTTATGTGTGTTGTGGTGCAGTGGATATCGATTCGGAATGAAAAATCGGGGAGCCGAGTTCGATTTCTGGTGGAATTCCTTGCATTCACTTACTAGCAAATACCCTTGGGAAATGTCTCTTCCCTCCAGTTATGGTTTAAATAGAAGAAAAGATTGAATTCTATAGCCTTGGCTGGCAACCAGTCTACACAGAAAGTAATGGCAACCTACTGCGGGATGATCTTCTGTCCAGTCAGACATGTCTCGAAAGAGACATGATCACCCAAACGTGTATCACGTATATCATTTAAGTGACTGACTGAATATAATAGTTGAAAACATGATTAAAGGCTTCTACTGGGAATAAAGTGGGGGATCAGTTTTATATTGTTATGAAGTAATAAACTGATCCCCCACTAATTACTACTTAATATAATACATATCTACCCTCTCTAGCTATGAGACAAATAACTGGACAGATTGGGTTCTATAGCTTTGGCTGGTGACCAGTCTACCGCAGAAAGCAATGGCAACCTACTGCGGGATAATCTTCTGCTCAGTCAGTCATGTCTCTTTTGAGACATGATCACCCAAGCGTGTATCACGTATGACACTTAACTGACTTAATAGAAGTTTCGTTCTAGAGACGTTAAAATCAACAAGCCCCTCCCTGCCTCAGGTTAACAACAAACTGTAAGTTTTTTCTTAGATCACCTGCCAATTTGGTTTTATCGAGACAGGATACCCTTGTACGTACATGTGTGATGGATGTGCGTTGTGGTGCAATAGATATCGGTTCACCATGTGAAATCGGAGAACTGAGTTCGAATTCTAGTTGAATTCTTTGCATTCCCTTACGTGCTAATAACATTGGGAAAGGTATTAATTAATCCGTCTCTTTTTTTTCTAGCTATGGGTTTGAATAGCAAGACAGATTAGGTTCTATAGCCTTGGTTATCCACTAGTCTACCACAAACAGAAATGGCAACCTACTGCGGGAAAATCTTTTTTCTAGTCAGTCATGGATCGAAAGAGACATGATCGTCCAAGTGTATATCACGTATGGCATTTAGCTGACCGATCTGGATAAAAGAATTAAATAGCAAAACAGTTTGGATTCTATAGCCTTGGTTGGCATCCAGTCTACTGCATAATCAAATGACAAGCTACTGCCGGAAAATCTTCTGCCTAGTCAGTCATGGATCTAAAAAAAGAGACATGAGCGCGTAAGTGTGTCTCACATATTGCATTTAGCTGACTGATCTGGATAAAAGAATTAAATAGCAAACAAAACAGATTGGGTTCTATAGCCTTGGTTGGTATCCAGTCTACCGCAGAATCAAATGACAAGCTACTGCCGGAAAATCTTCTGCCTTGTCAGTCATGGATCAAAAGAGACATGATCGTCCATGTGTATATCATGTATAACACTGATGTACTGGTAGCCTACAAGTCAAATTTTCTAAAACACTGCATGCTTACTTTTAATATCTGAATATTTTGGAATTAGATACAAAAAGTATTGGTAGTCAACGGTGTCTAGATAAACAGTAGCCTCCTAGCAACCACAGCTTCACATAGAAAAATCCAATAAATATATTCTAAGCCATACTTTGGAAGAATGTTTACAAAAATGAAAAAAAAAAAAATTAATATTCCACCCCTAACATCGCCATCGCTTCCTTTGTGACTGGAGCATTTTGAGTGCATGAAATTTCGCCAATAGCATTTGACACTCTCCACCCTGACAAATCGAGTGAGTTAGCTAGCGGGTCGCGCGTTTTTGACAAGTGTTCTAGTGTTAATAGATAGGAGCGAGTTGGGTGGATAGTGACAGTCGTTGGGATAGCAGCAGAATGAAGTTGTTTGGTGATCTGTTGTCAATGTTCTCGGAAAGCGAGGTGCGGCTGGGAGAGAGACTAGCAGCAATTCTCAAACCAGCTGGCATTTTCAAAATGACCCGTCGTTGAAAATATAAACACTAAAAGAACTATCTCTACCCGTCGGATACGTGTTTGGAAGCAAAAGAGAAAGGGTACATGACTCTCTGTCGTTTTTCACGCAGAGCTAGTTACAGGTAGACCCCGAAATGCTCTTATTCTAGAATTCAGTCATTCCCATTCAAACCAAATTAAAATATGCCAGGTTTATGAACATATCACTTTAAAGAACTGGTTTCTCTTACGATCATCAAAGTTAAGCAATGTCAATCCTAGTCAGTAGCTAAATGGGTGACCGCTTAGGAATATCAATTGGTTGTAAGCTTTTATGCGCGGGTTGTGTAATGGATAACGGCTCGTTATATTATATTCACTTACATGCAAATACCCTTGGGAAAGGCATGAACTCACCTCTTATCTTATGGGTTAATTAGTAAAACCTGTACCTTTAAATCATTATAATAATGATTTACATATATATTTTTACAATTTAAGAAATATTTTCTGACTTGAAATAACCTGCAAAAGCTAGGTTCTAATTCCAATCGGGATCATTATATGGATGCCGGAACGAGGGCGTTTTAGCAAAAATTGAAAAAGATGATAAGGGTTACACAGAATAGGAAGTTTTGGAGAGCCATGATCCTGAAGGGACGGAGCACACAATAGATATAGTAGTAACCGTTGTTCTACTGATGGAACGTATTGAAAGGTATCAGACGGGCATTGTTTTTGTAGACTGTGCCAGAAAGAAAAGTTAACAAGTATGTTATTCCCAAACAAAAATGAACTATTGAATGAAAGAACAGAAATTATGACTATTGACTTTACATTTAAATTCTTGGAGATTGTAGCTGTCGGGGAAGCAAGTAAACGGAAGGGAATTCCACAGGCGGGAAGTGCGAGAAAAGAAGCTGAGGGAGTAAAATTTGCATTTACATTTTATTGGTTTCACAGTAAAAGAATAGGACCTAGTGGCTCGAGTAAATTCGGAATTATTTCAACATTGATATTAGCCTCGAACACTTTGCTAAAAGTGACAAGAGGCTGACAGGTCGATAATTAGAAGGGTCGGAGAGATCCTCAGAGATTTTAAAGACAGCAACTTCAGATGAGGACTTCCAACAAGTATGGAAGCAAAAGGCAGCAAAAGTTTACTATTTCTTCTTCCTTTGATTTTTGTTGTATACAAATTTTTTTCCTCGTCTTAACCAGGGACTTAAGGTCAGAAATGGATGCATGACATTTTTCATAGATCAGTTTAAAAAATAAAATAAAATAAAATTTTACATAAACATAGCGCTTCGAAATGAACTCTAATTTTTAGTAATGTTTTTATTTGTATTTGCTATAGGCTACCAGAAATCACTTTAGTCTATCGGAACCTTTTCCAATCAATCCATGTGTTCCAACAACTGGAGATATTCATGTAATCATGTGCCACATTTTTTATATTTTCACTTCAAAATCCTTGTATTTTGTTAGTTATTTTCTTAAATTACAATACAATCTGCAGGGTCCTGGTCCTAGGCATGACAGTAAACTGAATTCGGCAGCAAGGCCTCTGACTGGAAGGTTGCAAGGAGCATGGAACCACCTCTTAATAGTTGTCGTTCTCAGATCCACCCTGACCCGGGGTGGTAGCATCTGGTAGGGTCCCAGCTATGGACAAATAGTTAACCCCCTAACTGGGGTAAAAACACTATGAAAGTATAAAAAATACACTTTTTATAGAAATATATACATAAAAAGAGATTTTTATAGAAAAAATTATTACCATAACAGATTTTTGAAAGAAAAAAAATTATTCTTAGCAAAACATTTTTGAATACAAAACTAAAAGACATTTTCAGTTTTCTAAAATAAAAAAGAATACAAACAAAAATTTTTCATTAACATCTGACTAAATCGACCTTCTCACTATAACCGAGCATTAAAAATATTACATTAAAACCCCAACTTTTTAGCACAGAGGTTGATATGCCGTTAAACTCTAAACAATCTGCATAGAGTGTCATGTTAATATGAAAGCACATTCGGTTTTTTTGGTCTTCGATCCCCGATGTCTGGACAATTAGCTTTGATTGTTCTGTGTGATTTGTAAAGTGCCATAAAATTCTTACAGGACCTAACTTTGTAACCGTGTCTATTATTATTATTATGTCATTTTTCATCATATTTCGATTTCTGATACGGTCGCACTATCTACCAAGTCTGCAGGAAGACTTAAGGCAGGTCGTGGTGTGTTGTTTTGGCTCCATTTCATGTTTTCTTTCTATCTCTCCTAAGATCCCTAGCGTTACATAGACAAAGTTCCCCTTATTGTGTGGGCTGTACTTAACAAGACAATTTTTTGTATATCTCTTAAGCTGGGTTTTCCAGGGATTCCTTCAATGTGTTCTTTGTCTCATTTTTGATCATTCTAAGTGCACCTATTATCACTAGTACGATACTTATTTTCAATTTCCATATTTTTTCTATTTCCATTTCCAGGTCTTTATATTTTGACAGTTTTTCGAATTCTTTGGTTACTATGTTACAATCCGCTGGACAAGCCATATCAATAGACAAGTTTTTTTCTTTTTGGTTTTGAACAATAATGTCCGGTCTATTTGCTTCAATTTTTCTGTCTGTATAGATGGTGTAATCCCATACATCTTCTATGTCTGTAACCGGTGCTGGGTGATGTTCATACCAGTGTTTGTTTACATATTTTCCATAGTGTTTGCACATTATTATTATTATTATTATTATTATTATTATTATTATTATTATTATTATTGTTGTTGTTGTTGTTTTTGTTGTATAACTTTTGAAAAATTACTTACGTTTTGCTTATGCAACAATTGACTACTTTTCAAAGAATAAAGGGTGAAAAGAAGTCATTTTGTTTGTCAAACATTATTTGACTTTTTTTAGATAAAAATAATATATATATATATTGCAGCCACGCCCGACATATGCTTTCTGTTAAAGAATTCTTCTTACAGCCTGGAATTCATTAAACTAAAAAAAAAATCACCATTATAGTTGCTTACAAATGACCTGTAAAATATGTATTATAGTATTAAGTAGTAATTAGTGGGGGATCAGTTTATTACTTCATAACAATATAAAACTGATCCCCCACTTTATGCCCAGTAGAAGCCTCAATCATGTTTTCAACTATTATATTATGAACTGTAAAAAGATTAGAATCCCTTACTATCAACTATATTGATCTCATGCATTAAAAACCGTATCGATTATTTTTTGTTGTTGCTTCTTAATCAATTTCACCCCAAACAAGACAGAAAAGCCTCTAAGACACAAGCGGATTACTGGATGTGGAAGAATTAAGCACAAAAACATTAATAATAAACGAGAAAAGAGAAAAGTAATCAGAAGAACAGTAGATAGCCAGTCTTGTCAGTCAGTCAGTCAGTTAAGTGCCATACGTGATACACGCTTGGGCGATCATGTCTCGAAAAAGACATGACTGACTGGGAAGAAGATGTATCCCGCAGTATGTCGCCATTGCTTTCTGCAGTAGACTGGTTGCCAACCAAGGCTATAGAACCCAATCTGTCCTGTTATTTAACTTATGGCTAGAGGGAGAAGAGATGTATTATATTATTACGTAGTAATTAGTGGGGGATCAGTTTATTACTTGATAACAATAGAAAACCGATCCCCCACTTTATGACCAGTAGAAGCCTTAATCATGATTCCAACTATTATATTCAGGCAGTCAGTCAGTCAGTTACGTGCCATACATGATACACGCTTGGGCGATCATGTCTCGAAAAAGACATGACTGACTGGGAAGAAGATTATCCCACAATAGGTTGCCAGTGGGGATTAGTTTATTACTACATGACAAAAGAAAACTGACCCCCCACTTTATGCCCAATAGAATCTTTAATTTAATAATCTCAAAGATACATGACTGACTGGGCAGAAGATTATCCCGCAGTAAGTTGCCATTGCTTTCTTTCAATTGCCAGCCAACGTTATAGAACCCAATCTGTCCTATTATTTGGCTCATAGCTAGAGGGAGAAGAGATATACTATTAAGTAGTAATTAGTAAGGAATCATTTTATTAATTCATAACAATATAAAACTGATCCCCCACTTTACGCCCTTAATCATGTTTTCAACTATTATATTCAGTCAGTCAGTTAAGTGTCAAACGTGATACACGCTTTGGGCGATCATGTCTCGAAAGAAACATGACTGACTGGGCAGAAGATTATCCCGCAGTAGGTTGCCATTGCTTTCTGCGGTAGACTGGTTGCCAACCAAGGCTATAGAATTCAATCTATCCTATTATTTAACCAATAACTGGAGGGAAGAGATGGATTAATAACTTTCCCAGGGGTATTTGTGCGTAAGTAAATGCAAGGAATTCAACTACTATCGGTCAACGCACACATATATAAGCCATAAATACATACACACACACACACACATGCACAAACACACTTACAGGCACGCACGCACACACACACACGCACACACACTCACTCACTACAATCAACAGCAGCAGTAGCAGAGAAAGATGACCATTCGTTGAAAGACACGGTCCACGAGCGGACTTGAGATCAAGCTCTCCTATCATTCTGAAGATGAGACTTTGATCTCGAAATATTAATGAATAATAAATAGGTAATACCCAACACCATCTTTACCTTCCTTTATTATACTAAATGCATTGTGATAGCCTTCAAATACCTACCCATACACCCAATTCAATATAGTTTTTCACTTCATGTCAGCCCAGAATGTTAGCCAAAGATGGCGTATCGAGTCACTCTCCTGCAGGTTAACATCAACCATGCTGAATGAAGGCAGAAAGGGAAAATCTCTTTTCACCAACGTAACGAATTATAAGTTTGGAAATGGAAGTCTCTCTCTTTATTTACAATTTACAATTCCCTGACCATTTTTTAAATTTAACAACTTTATTCTTTAAGAAAGTACAGTTATATCTTATTCGATTGTCCAAGGTCTTCTGAAAAAGTATCGGGATTGATGCTATAAAAGAAAACTACAACATATATTAATTCTGCATTTAATCTCCTTCGAAGTATTCCCCTTCCGAAGTCACATACTTTAAGTCACATACTTTATCCAGCATTGTTTCCATTGACAGAAGCATTTCTAGAGCTTCTTTTGGAATAGTGAGCAGCTATCTCGTCGCAGTTTTTTTGATTTCCACAAAGTCTTGAAATTTTATTCCTTTGGGCGTTAGCTTTTGAAGTGAAAAAAGCAACAAGTGACGAGATTTGGGAATATGGTGGTTATTTTAACCTGAGGAATGTCGTGATTGGCAAAGAGGCGCTACATGAGCTATAGTCACTGCTAGAATCTTTTGTCGTGTGGTGTGGTGACCACTCTCGGCACGCTATTCTTTTAAGCACTTCTATAAACAGCGTGAGAGAACGAGAACGTCATAACTTAGTGTGTATGCGAGTTAAAGTCCAAAGTCAATGTGTACCAAGCGGCTTCATTCTGCATGCTTAAGCCCCGTTATTAAAGCAATAATCCCGATTTTATCAGACCTCTCTCGTAAATTCAGACTTATTTCCGCATATCATTCAGTTCATCAGTATCATTTGAGTAAAGTTCCGTAGTTATTTAATATGGAAAATGTTCAAAGAACCCTTGAATCTGGTCTTCAATAAACTATTCTCGAATCGTTTTGCAACGATCAAAAAATAACCGGCTGCTGCAAAGTCAAGTAAATATGGCGAATGGTGTAGAACAGACCAGACGAGTTCCAGGATTATTCCCTGTTATTCTTGCTGTATACATCTGTATACATCTTTCCTGCTGACAGGCACAGAGCGCATTTCTCCCAAATTTTAATGGCCACGTTGCAGCTGCTTGACATAAATATGTGCATTTAATGCTTCATTGAGTTTTAAGAAATCTAAATGAAAAATTCCCCGCGAATATTTGCGTGTAACTGAAAAGAACGAACCTGACTGAAATTAGCACCCGACTCGCAGACTTCCTATTCCGAACAGTTATCTATTATTACACAAACCGCACATCCAACCTTAAAGCACCAAGCCGTCACCCATCTAGGTACTGACCATGTTAGACGTTGCTTAACATCAGTGATCGTACGAAAACCAGTGTTTCAACGCGATATGGCCGTAAGCCATATGTCTGCTGGAAACCAAAATATAACCGAGGAAGAACTACAGTATTAGGACAAGAACTTTTATTTTTTATGAAGCATCAAAATAAAGTTTAAAATCCCCCCTGTCCTAACACTTTTGCACACTACCTTTCGTGTGCAAAAGTATTAGGACAGGGGTGATTTTCAAAAAAACCTCACTGAAATCCAAATAAAGGGTGAAAAGTCAAGTAAATTGCTAATAAATATTGATTATTTAAAACTAGGTGTAAAAAAATGTATTAAAAAGAAGTTATATTTAATTTTTCCTATTTTCTATTAAACAAGTTATTTTGGAACTACTCATTATTCTATTATCCTTGGATATGACTGACTTTTTCTTATTCCCTCTTCTCGAATTGATACATTTAATGATACTTCGCAAGACACAATTTGGGAACAAATGCAAGCTACTTGGCAGGAGATACCATTAGATACATTGAAGAAGCTTGTGATGTCAATGCCTGACAGAATGAAGGCTGTGATCAAAGCAAAGGGCTATTATACTAAATATTACATTTATTTTGTAACAAGTATTTTTTTTCTTGTTAAAGCATTTGTTGAGTAAATCAAATAAAATTACTCTAATTAAATTGTTTATTTTCTTTCAATATGCCTCATAAAAGATAAAATAGTTCTTGTCCTAATACTTTTGCATATGAAAAGCTATCAAAGATCACGCGCACTGAACGCAAAAAAGGGGGTGCGGGTTGTCAGCGCTGAAGGAATAAACGAGAGGATGTGCGTCAGTTTATGCTACGAGGTTTGAATTTTAGGTAAAGATCAAGGGAAAGACCTTTCACCAATCAGCTTATAGACGAAACTAGAAACTAGAATTGTGTAGAACTATGGATGGCAAAATTGACTGGAAAACAGCTCAGAAGTTTTCGTCTATATACGACCAGATAGAGGCACTTCGACGTGGTGTGACGTTTAGCAAGCTTGTCCCGCGAGATCAACTACAAAAAAGTTGTGAGTTCAGATCCTCGCTGGGTGCTCCACATTTTCGGCTTTGGACCACATCTAAGCTACGTTTAGAAAACTTCTTTAGAACACCTCGGCGTGGTGTAATGGTTTGCAAGATTGTTCAGCTAGAACAATTACAATTGAATAGTGAGTTAAATCCTCACTTTCGGCTTTGTGGTACATTTAAGCTGTGCTTAGAAAATTACTACAAACGACAAAATTATGAGATAGATGACTAGAAGACTCTCAGATGAAGAAAAAAAGAAGAAGATATATCCGACTGAAATACCATCATAGACAGAGATGATCAAATTCCTGTATCCAAATTATCCTTAAATAAGTATAACTATATTTCTGGATGTGAATATCGGCTCGGGACGAGGAATCGGAGAACTCATTTTGAATTCTACTCGAATTCGTTGCATTCACTTACGCGCAAATGACCTTGGAAAGAGTATTAATCTGCCATTTTTTCCTTTACAGAACAGACTGGATTCTATATCCTTGGTTAGTAACTAGTCTACCGCAGAAAGTAATGGTAACTAACAGCGGGAAAAATTTCTGCCCTGTCAGTCATGTCTCTTTCAAGACATAATCGCCCAAGCGTGCATGACGTATGGCACTTATACTTTTAAAATGTTTGTTTAAATTAATCAATTAAAAGCTTAAAATTTTCACTTATTTGTTGATAAACTATATTTCCTAATTACATATAAATGTTTCGCAAACATATTTCGATTAAAGTAACGGTATTTTATGCACATACTTTAACCGCTTTTTTTTCAGGTCTTAAGATTTTGACCAGGAGTATATTCGCTCAAGAAGACGCAACGAGTCACACGCTTGGAGATTAGGTCTTCAGCTGAGATTTAGCCCTGCTTTTGAAAATCAAGTGTGCATATAATTTTTTCCCCATTTCCATTCATTTTTAAAATTTTTTTAAAATTTCAAAAATTTTAAAAATTTTTAAAACATTTAAATTTTTTTCCCATTTCAGTGAATTTTTAAAACTTCAAACTGCTGACCCCCATAAGAGAACTGTTTCTACTTTACAAACATGCATAACATTACATACATTTTGTTACGCGTAAAATAAAATCTATTCTCGATAATGGCTAAAAGTATAGCCAAAAGCACCCGGATACTCGAAACGTTTGGAGAATTTTGACATAATTTAAGTCCTCAAAACAAAACAAAATTCAAAAGATAACATAAAAAAAATTACAAAAAAAACTTAACCATAATACCTTGTATGTCATTTATCAATGAAACCGATATATATATATATATATATATATATATATATTCTAAACATATACTGTTAAATATAAAAGACAATGAATGTCAATTATGTTTAATCATGAGCCGTTCTAAACATCGTATTTGGCTTTAATTTCAGGTGAAAATAAAGACAAAAATTCTCCAACATTTTGATATTTTTTTATTAAGTTGGTTCTAAGCTTTCGGTTCACATGAGCCATCTTCAGAGAGGTTACAAGGACGTTAACACAAAGACGTTATATGGTTCTGTTACCATTTCGAGCTCTCACGCGGTGTGACGTCATAGAACCGCATTACAAATTTGCGAACTGTGTCTGCTATTTTTCGTAACTGTTGAGGTTGCTTAGCGGAGTTTTATGTCAACACAAAATGAAATCGTCGCTGATGGTGAATGTTTTTGTGCTAACGTGCTTGTAAATTAACGCGAAAATACGATGTTTAGAACGGCTCATAATTAAACATAACAGACATACATTGTCTCTTATATTTAACAGTATATGTTCAGAAAATTATCTGCTGCCTCAATACACTATACATATATATTACGTTGAATACACCGGTTCTCGTCCGATCACCGAAGTTAAGCAAAGATGAGCCTGGTCTATTCTTAGATGAGTGACCGTTTGGGAATACCAGGTGCTGTAAGCGTTTCTTGACGGATGTGCGTTGTGGTGCAATGGATATCCGCTCGGAAAGAGAAATCGAATTCCAGTTGAATGTCCTGCATTCACTTACGCGCTAATGACCTTGGAAAAGGTATTAATCCGTCCCTTCCCTCCATTTATGGGTTAAATAACAGGACAGACTGGGTTCTATAGCCTAGGCTGACAACCAGTCTATCGCAGCAGGTATTGGCAACCTTGAGGTCTATACAGGGTAGGACTTGGGTCCCTACCGTTAAACAAACCCCAACAAATCTTTCTCCATCGTTTGGGAGAGAACCGGCTCAACCCGACCAGGGTGAGTGCCGAAACACGTATATATATATATATATATATATATATATATATATATATATATGTATATTTGGAAGCCTGTCGATTACACAACCTTGATTTCAACCTTTCACTACCTTCAGGCGTTTTATATCAACTGATCATCCAACTTTTTTTTTTCAAACGTATAACAGGGTTGTGCAGAACGCACAACTGGATTTTTAAAATAACTGAGAGTTCAAAATAAGGGAGGAGGTTTTCAATGTTCGGTTGTAAACATATCAGAAAATATATTTGAAGAGCATACAACCCCGAAGATACCGAACAGTTGAAGCCTAGGTTGCGTAATCGGTTGAAGTCCTAATGAATATATAAAAAAATAAAATTTTGAAAAAAACAGTTTAATTTTGAAATTTCAATAGCAAAAAATACTCCTAAATAAACGAAAGGAGATCATTAGTATGTGTCATCATAGAAATAAGTATAAATTACAATAATTATCATATTCTTCCAATTAGTCACAATAAGTTTTGTTTTAATTGGCTAAGCAGTTACTTCCGCACCACCTACCACTACTAACTCAAGGGTCAAGCCACATAACTTCGACGACTAAAGAAGAAATTACTACTAAAATTCCACGAGCTTAACCCTATAAAACCAATATCTCCCAACCCCTTCCTTTACTAGAACAAGCCCCCGGGCTTAGAATTTTCCCTCATTCTTTGTTTATATGGGGCTGAGAATGCATATCTTAAAATGACATGTTGAAAATGGCTATTTTCCCACTAATTTTTATCTGAATATATATATATATATATATATATATATATATATATATATATATATATTTCATCTGGCATATTTAATAATTCACAATATGAAGCAGAAATGTTGTTTACTTGGAGAGGTAGGGTTCTGTAGAAATGTTGAAATTCGTATAACATTCATTTTGTCTTTTATAAATATTGTTTTTTGTGGAACATTGGAAATATCTACATTGGTTAAATCATGAGTAATGGATAAAGGAATAACTTGTGTTAATGTTTCAAGTAAATAACATCTGCATGTTTTCAGATTTTAAAATCAACATTCGTAATCTTGACTCTTTACATTGGTTCGAATGCCGACCAGTGGCACCATTGGAATTACGTAGCTTGTCGTACCACCAAAAAGGTGTGTTCTCTTTTTTTCTTTTCTTTATTTTTCATTGTTTTCTTCTTTCTTTTTTTTTTTTTTTTTTTTTTTTTACTTTTTTCTTTTCGTCATTTACACATTTCTCGGCTTTTTTTTTCTTCTTCCTATTTTTCTTCTTTTGATCGTTCTCTTCTCTGTCATTTATTTCTCTGACTTCGTTTATTTATTTTTTCTTTCGTTTTATCTCCCTTCTTCTTTCTTTCCTTCTATCCTTCATCTTTCTTTGTAATTTAGTTTCTCGTTCCTTCCATTTCTCTCCTGGATTTTTTTTATTATTCTTTTACGCATTTCTTTTTAGCCTTCTTTATCTTTTATTTTTCACTATATTTTCTCGTTCCTCCTTTTCACTTTATCATTCTTTTTACTTCTTCATTATTATTTCTTTCTTTCTTTCTTTTTTCTTTCTTTCTTTCATTTTTTTCTTTCACATTATTTTCCCTTCTTTTTCTTCTTTCATTCATTTTTTATTTTTCGTTAGCATTTCTTTCTTTCTTTCTTTCTTTCTTACACATTATTTTCACTTCTTTTTCTTCTTTCATTCATTTTTGATTTTTCGTTAGCATTTCTCCCTTTCTTTCTTTCATTCTTTCTTTCACATTATTTTCCTTCTTTTTCTTCTTTCATTCATTTTTGATTTTTCGTTAGCATTTCTCTCTTTCTTTCTTTTTTTCTTTCTCTTCTGTAATTCTCTTGTTGTTCGGTCTTCCTATATTCCTTTCTTTTTTGGGCGGATGTCTATTCAAGATCAAAAGCTGTCATCAGCCAGTTTCGCGCATACAACACTTCGTCAAGTAGAGCTGGACAAATAGCATTTTTCCCATTTTGCTAACAATGCAAAGTTTATTTTTAATACTGTACTTACACTGCTATCATTCCACAGTCGGTCCTGAAAATCCTGGGATCTTTCTCATCTGAACCCTTCCTACGCAAATTTTCATCCATTTTAGTCATATGCATCAACTGGATTCTTTAAAATGTTTCTATACACTGTGTTAAAGAAATCTTAGAAATAACTGTAAAACGTATTTCGTTAAATTTAGCTTAAGCAGCCAAATAACACTAAAGCGATGAAAGCGTATTTGTAAAATAAAGAATAAGTTCATGATTAGGAAGAAAAATATCTCCTAAGAACAAATAAAAAGAAAAGCAGCCAAATAGTTTACTGGAAGCATACCGTATTTCTGAAATATTTAATTTGGCCAGTTGACTGTCCAAAGTCCTTTAAAAAGATGAAAAATAAAAGAATATGGTGATGCTTTTTTTATTGGCTCATGAACTGCAGTCAGTTGAGTGCTATACGTGATATACACTTTGGGCGATCATGTCTCGAAAGAAACATGACTAACTGGGCAGAAGATTATCATGAATTGCAACGGGTCAAAAATAGGATTTTCTCCTCAAAAATTCTTCAGTGGCAACAGTCCTGCGTACGATAAATGTATGCAATTCAATGATAGGGGAGTTTTTCTTGCTCACTATACCCTCTTCGTAACGGGCAAAATTTATCTGGGGAACGATATAGTAGTGAATACAGGCCATAACCGTTGTACTATTTAGTACAATGAGATCATTCCACTGGTGAAATAACGGCTGTTTTAATTTCAATAAGAAACAGTGACATTGCGAATTTAGTGTATTGGCCTGAAGACAGCCGTGGAGACTAACGCAGCGATGCAACCAAGTTGGCCCACTACAGAATAACGAGCAGCGTCGATAAATCAGATATGTCTTGACAATATCACACAGTGATTCATTTGTAAAAGGAGAATAACGCCAATTAAAATTCACTTTGCTTTCACTTTCTGTTAAGTTAGTAACTGAGAAACGCCAGGATTTATTTTCACACACCAGGTTCTTCAAAAGTCTAATGGTCAAAACGAAAGACACATTCACTTAATTACCAATAACCCCAACCAACCCCCACGACAACAACGAACCAAATATAAACAGAGGATGATTCCAAACTCTTACTCTTTACTTCTCCCGGTGAAGTGTTTGACTCTAAACACTGAAACAACCATATGATGGTAGAGAAGAGGACATATATAGAAGAAATTATGTACATGTTCTAAAACATAATTTATAATAAATATTCACAGCTCTATACATGACATATCGAGCACAATTTTAAATTAATGTTTTGGACGGGAAAAAATTTTCTTTTCTCTCCTCATTCTATACTCACTCGGATATATATATATATATATATATATATATATATATATATATATTAAATAAACTGAAAATTTACAATAATTTTTAGCAACACAGTTTTGCGGTTATTTTTTGTGACCACAACTCACACTCCTGAAGATGACCTCGAAATGAGATTGAAAGTACTTATGAAAATCGAGAAATGAATAATAAAATCAACTGTCAAAGTTAAAGCTCATTTCTTACATCTTTCAGTTATAATACGCGAAATATTATCCGAGTGTATGAACGGATATTATTAAAAATAAGCAGACCCAATGTTTGCAATTTATTTAATCTGATATGGCTAAAAGAAAATTTCCTGCCTAAATATGCTGAACTTGTTGTTTATTAAATGTATGATTCGGTTCATTTGCTTGAAATAATTAGTTCTGAATTAAAACAAATGATTGTACAATTCAAGTTTAAAAATCCATCAAGAATTTTGATGCTATTAAATTTGTAAAACTCCTGTATAAAAAAAGCCATGCCAATGTATTTGTAAAAGTATATGGAAAAGAATATAGATTTTCAGTCTGTGTAGGACTAGGAAGTTTTTCCCGTCCGAAACATTCCTGCACATATACAAGTCTACCATCTGCTCGTGCATTGAGTGTTGCTTCCATATCTAATCGGGTGCTCCTGCTATCCATTTAGGTGTCCTCGACCGAATCCAACGGAGAATCTGTAATGTGATCGATCCCGACTTGGCAGCTAGGATACAGTCACTTTCTCACTGAGGGCAGTGTGGCTTCCCTGTGTCTCTTCTAAAAATACTTTCACGGCTTCTGCGCGAATGAACTTAGCTCACTAGTGTCCCCTATATATGAATCTCTTCGCGCCACAAGATTAGCAACTAGGTCCCACCCTTTTAGTGTGAAACCAATAAATTGTAAACGCAAATTCTACTCCAGTGGCTTCTTTTTTCGTATTTCCTGCCTGTGGAATTCTCTTCCGCATGCTTGCTTTCCCGACAGTTACAATCTCCAAAAATTTAAATGTAAAGTCAATAGTCATCTCCTGTCTCACTAACTTACATCCTCTCTCTCATGCTTTTTTCTTCGCCCACCACACTTTCATCAGTATTGTCTTCCTTCTCCTACTCTCTTCCTGAAACCCCCTGCAACCTGTCACTCTTTCTCATAGCATTCCTCCTATGTAACCCCCTGCAAAACAGTGGCAGTAAAATACCTTGCTTGGGGCGTCACGATTATAAAAAAACAAAAATTATAATGGAAAAAATTGTATACAATTATAACGTGGGCATAAAATGGGGAATCAATTTTATATTGCAATCAATATATAAATTGATCCCTCAC
>JBBBDQ010001452.1:1115000-1120000 GCA_037127315.1 Ascarosepion bandense | reverse complement strand
CTTAAATACACACACACACACACACACATATATATATATATATACACATACTTTTCCACTAGTGAAAAATACTGCAATTTTATATAGTGTTACATTGTAATAGTGTTGAGGGCCAAAATGTCTGTATTTTTCACTAATTTACAAGTATATATATATATATATATATATATATATATATATAATAGTTATTATATTAGGGATTTCAGTTTTGCATTTATCATATTTTTTGCTTTTTTTTATCACTTGCATTTCAACAAGTTTCAAAATTATTCTATCCACCCGGACACGAGCTTGTTGTTAGTCAATCTGCATTATCATTCATGACTATCAAATTCAAAGTGCTTGGCCTCATGACAACCACTCGCTTAAATACGGACACACATACTAAGATCTCTCTCTCTCTCTCTCTCTCTCTCTCTCTCTCTCTGCATACATACATACATATGTATGTATGTTTCGGAGTAAGTTCTGATAGGTAATGAATACAATTATTTGACATATGGTAACAAGTAACACAGCTAAAATTTATACTACTAATAAATAATCTATTCTAAAATTTATACTGTCAATAAATAATCTATTCTAAAATGTATACTTCTAATAAATAATTTATACTAACATTTATACTACTAATAAATTATTTATTCTAAAATTTATACTATTAATAAATAATAATTCATACTAAAATTTATGTTAATAATAATAATTTATTCTAAAATTTATACTACTAATAACTAATTTATACTAATATATACTTTACTAAAAAATAATTTCTGCTAAAATTTATACTAATAATACATTTTCCTGAACGTTGACATGACTCTGATTTTCAAATATATTTTTTACATAACTGGTGTACAAGAGTTCAACATATTATCTAAGATTTGATGATTACATCCCTGAGATGGTTACCACCACGACAAAACATGCTCGAGCTCGTTCTGTCATTTCAAACACAGGCATTATGATAGTCTAGCGTCAGGAAAGGAGATATCGGATACCTGCAGGAAATAAAAACATCTGAGATAATATGCTGAATTCTTGTATAACAGTTACGCAATAAGTAAACCTTACTGAAAAAAACATTAAAATGTAGGTGGGTGTATACATATAATTCCACAAGAGTGAAATAAAAGAGAAAAATGTTACACTCACAAACTCACCAGTAAATGCAAGGAGCGAAGAAACTGCTCTTTCTGCCTGCACAGACTCGGCTGCTGGATTTTTAGGCAAATAGCTTCCAAAACACGAAGATGATAAGCCGATCGAGCACTGTGCAGAACAGAAAACCACTTGTCCTCATACGAGGAGGAACATGCTTGATTGTCCAGCAAGTGTTGGCCAATAGCTGAATCCAGAACTGCTTGGGTTGTTCTTATAATTCTATGAGGGCTGCCTGTACGTATATTCACGGGGACGTGTTGCGCAACCCGCGTCTCCAACCTCAGATTGGTTCGTCCTATATATGTCGCATCGCAACAACATTGAAATTTATGAACAACAAAGCTTTTCCAAAAATAGGACAACCGATCCTTAACAAAGGATGGAAACACAGGCCTTGTCTTAAAAAAACACGCAACTGCACTGAAAAATAACCCGACGAAACACATGCCGAAACTTTGTCAGTAACAGTCAGACATTTCCTTCCAAGCCAGGGTAATTTAAGGTACAAAGGACAGCGACTAGGCCCTTCAACTTTTGGTTCTTTAAAACGTTTAATCTTACGATCTATAACCCGTTTTACCACATTAATTGGGTACCCATTCCCCTCGAAAATATTTTGCAGGCGTATTAATTCGCTAGCTAGGCACTCCGGAGAACACATATTTAGGGCACGGTGAACCAAAGTTTCTATTAGACCAATTTTACGGGACTTAGGAACAAATGAGTTCCAATTAGTGTACAAACCAGTGAAAGTAGGCTTGCGAAATACCGAAGTCACGAAAACCTTGTCTCGTCGCTGAACATAGACATCCAAAAATGGGATACTGTAACCTCTCTGAAGATGGCTCATGTGAGCCGGAAGCTAAGAACCAACTTAATAAAAAAATATCCAAATGTTGGAGAATTTTTTTCTTTATTTTCACCTGAAATTATAGCCAAAATACGATGATGAAAACGGCTCATGATTACATATAATAGACATTCATTGTCTTTTATATTTAACAGTACATGTTTATATATATATATATATATATATATATATATATATATATATATATATATAACCAGGTAAAGAAGACACAAGGTTTTACAATTTTGAGTTTCCTGGCATTTAGAGCCTATTTTAATCATATAATTATGAATTAAAAGCACATTGCGACACGGAAATTTCTATGTTTCGAGATAGAATCTCGTCATCAAGCAATGTTGGATGCAGGTTGTGAAAATGCTTTACATTTAAATAAAAAAAAAAAAAAAGTTTGCTTTTTATGTATGTGGGAAGATCTAGAAAAATCATAAAAAATCATAATAATTATATTTTAAAAAGCTTTAACAAAATTAATATAAACAACCTAATAACGGAAAATAACAATTTAGACAAGAAAAAATGTAATTGTTGAAACCCTATAGATTGCCAGCTAGAAAACAGGTGCCTAACAGAATCTATCGTCTATTAATGTGAAATATTTTTAGAAGAAAACCCTAGCAATATAACGATTTATCTAGGTAGTACTACGAACTCGCTAAAAACGGATTTATCAACACACGTCATCATTTAATAATAATAAGTACAGAAACAGAACATCCCTATCGAAATAGAAATATCGTTTGTATCTAAAGGAAACAAACAAAAACAAAAGAATACCCACATTAAAGTCGAAAATTCTAAAAGAAGCTAAAACATCTAAGTCTTTAAACGACTTATGCTCGTTGAGTCTATACGAAAAATTATAGATTATTAAATCACTTAAGAATAAAAATCTATTAAATAAATGTAACGACTTAATCTCATATGCAGACATTGCAAAATGTTCACCTAGGAATATGGATAACATTGCCTGATGACGAGATTCTATTTCGAAACATAGAAATTTCCGTGTCGCAATGTGCTTTTAATTCATAATTATATGATTATATATATATATATATATAAGAGGTATTGTAACTATTTTTACTATTTACATCGTTTGAACCATTATCCTCATCTTTACTGCTATATTCATGATATTTCGACCGTTGTACGTTCCGACGTTCCATAAATATTTCAATAAAAATGGGAACAACAGTCCGAAAGTTGTAGATAATAATGTAGTGTTTACTTGTTTATATTTTCTCTTGACTTTATTTTTTTTTCAAAGAATCACTTCTTTTCTCTTTTTCGCTGCGCTTGTATCGTCTGTCAATCTCAATAAAAATATCAATAAGCTTTGCTCAAATTCTCTCTAAGATAGCCTTGTGGTTTTCACTAGTGAGGCAACTTGTCCGTTTTTCTTTAGATAACAGAGGACAGCGAGAGATCTGTGAAAGTACGTAAACTTGAAATTCAATGGGGATATGTTTTTCGGAATTTCAGGGCTCTGACGACTATAAAAAAATCACGATGAATGTTATTCACCTTAAATATTCCTTTAAGCGGAAAAAGTCATAATAGAAAAGGTTAATTCCGAAAAGCATTCTTTAATGAAATAAATATGTAATTAACAAATAAAAATCACTCACAGTTTTAAGGCATACAAGATGCAAGTAATTATGAAATCCACGCTTGTACCTAATCAATATATAACGAAGAAATAAGTTCGACTGTTTGAAATAATTTCATTAATTTTGTTTATCAAATTATCCATATTATTAAATTCTATAAACAGTAGTTTTTCTTAAAGGTGTTAATTGTAATCTATTTCTAAGATATGTTTCGCTGAGGCATTTAAAAAAAAACATGGAAAAAATAAAGCATTTCGAAAACATTATTAAAGACTGTAATCATTTTGAAAACATTAACAATGAAAGTAATTCCAAAAAATGCTTTCAGGCAATCTATGTTCATTAAATTTGTTGCATACACATACGCGAAAATACCCTTGGAAAAGGTATTAATCCATCTATTCTCCCTTCAGCTATGGGTTAAATAGCATGATAGGTTGGGTTCTATAGTCTTGACTAGCAACCAGTCTACCGCAGAAAGTAATGGCAACCTACTTCGGGATAATCTTCTGCCCAGTCAGTCATGTCTCTTTCGAGACATGATCGCCCAATGCGTGTATCATGTATGGAACTTAACTGACTGACTGGATATTTGGAATGACAATTAAAGTTTCTATTAAGCATAAAGTGGGGGATCGGTTTTTTATTGTCATGAAGTAATAAACTAATCCCCCACTAATTATTACTTAATATAATACATCTCTTCCCCCTCTAGCTATGAGTCAACTGGGTTCTCTAGCCTTGGCTGGCAACCAGTCTACCGCAGAAAGTAATAGCAACATACTGCGGGAATTGCCCCGTCAGGCATGTCTCTTTCGAGACATGATCGCCCAAGAGTGTATCACGTATGGCACTTAACTGACTAATATTCAATGAACTGGTTAAAGTCTTTCTGACATTTTCAAAATAAATCGGATGAGAGTGATCTGAAAAGCAGGATTTTTAGGAATTACCTTATAATTTATATATAAAAATGGCCGGCCTCTCGTATCCAAGAATGCCCATCTTCCAGGGTGGCTAGCTAATCCCTGTTTAGGACGTTTTCTCAGGCACGTTTGTGTCTGTTCAATACCAACAAAGCCCACCTGTGATTTATACTGCAACTATACTGAGTAGATCTAGTTACAGTTCTTGGGAGAGAGCGTGTTATCTGGCGTGATCAGCAGTATGAACAAGGCGTATATGTTCAAACCCTCAGTCACGACGACTTGTGTCTTTGTGCTAGAAGAGCCATCGACGGCTCCCAAAGAGTTCCCTCTACCCAATTTCACTGACAATGATTGGGGCAACCCGTGGTTTGGTTTTCATAAACTTTCCAAAGGTTCCGCACCCTGGGATAGCCTCCTCCAGACCGA
>JBBBDQ010001452.1:1100000-1112500 GCA_037127315.1 Ascarosepion bandense | reverse complement strand
ATTTATATATATATATATATATATATACCTATAGTATTTATATATATATATATATATATACCTGTAGTATTTATATATATATATATATATATATATATTATATATATATATATACTTGTACGCTCTCACACCCTGATTGAGCACTCTGGAAGGATGGTACACTATAAAAAACAGTAGCTACTCTGGCATCTACGCATCGTTCAGTCAGCTTTGAATTAGAAAAATTTCAGTTATTGGGCATGTATAATGATTATATACACACTAAAAAGTCCTCCTTCTTTTACCAAGTGCCCGTAGCTCAGAGGTAGATTCGCTGACTGACACCAATTCGGTCGGGTTTCAATCCTGGGTAAAAAGCAATCGTCTGTCTAACAGTACTGTTGAGCTGTCATACAGCGAAACAGATCTGTCTGCGGATGAGTATATATATAAATATATATACACCACCTGCCATTACATTTATTTCTTAAGTCATAATATTTTTTAATAAAATCTTATTTGTTCATTGAATAATAACGACCTATAATCATGTTTTACGGAATTACATTTACTCACATATGTCTTTAAAAAATTTTGTGAACTCTTACTTCATTAAATTATGACGGAATTACTTTTATCTCATGTTTCAAAATTGTTTAATCAACTTTTTTTTTTAAATACATAATGATGACCTACAAGCATGAATTTTCGAATTATATTCACTTCATATGTTTTAAAATTTTGAATGAACTCTTATTTGTTCATTAAATGATGACGAACTCTATGCATGGTTTTCTGAATTACATTTTTAGAATTGTTTAATCAACTCTTATTTGTTCACTGAATATTGACGACATGCAATCATGCTTTTCAGAATTAAATTCATTCCTTATCTTAAAATTGTTTAATGAAATTTTGTTTGTTTATTGAATATCAATTAACTAAATGCGTGATTTTTGAAATTACATTTATGCTTATATCTTAAAATTTGTTTAAAGTACTAATTTCTCTATTAAATATTGATTACCTTATAAGCACGAACGAGGAATAACCTGTAAACGAAAAAAAAATGCAACACTTCTCTGATGGTGGGTGGGCCAGTACAGTATCGTTGATGACCTTTTGATCTTGAACTAATTACTTATCTGTCTAATATGCATTAGAAATTTCAAAGCATCTATGGTTTTCGTTGTCTGTATTCATCTCTTTAAGGTTCTGTTGAATTTCGCGTATTTCCTGTCTCTAATTGGATTTCGGGTGACTTTCCAACGCGTTAAACTCAACAATATTGTTTTGGAATTAAAATGCGGTATTACACTCGACCCATTATCATTTATCCGAAATGAAAATAGTGTGTTGGGAGAAAGTGGTATTTATTTGTTAATTCTCTCCAATGGTCAACTTGTCGGATTAGTAAGGGGAATCCGTACACCTATTAAATGCGGTACATGACACTGGAGAGCTGATGCAAGTCAGCCGAAATCTGTCCACTGCCCTGGGATATTGTTTAAGTCACCACGGGGTGTTTTACTGTTTATCCTTTAAATTGGAGGTGCTGTTTAAAGAACGGATCCCCTGTAAGGAAATTCAGCGAATTCTGAGAGGGCATGTGTACATGAATATCATTGTCAGTTTTCTTGTGTGTGTGTGTGTGTGTGTGTGTGTGTGTGTGTGTGTGTGTGTGTGTGTGTGTGTGTGTGTGTGTGTATTCTTGCCCTTTCAAAACACACTGAATGAATCTCAGGAATATTTCTAGTCATCTCGGTATATTCATATCTATTTAATTATGAGTAAACTCTTAGCTTGGTCTAAAGTGTTTAAGGTGTTTAATTATTACAAATTAGGATGAACTAATTACTACTCTAAAATATTTAACAGTCGAGACGGCTTCATTTAATAAATATATGGAGATAATATTGCTAATATTAATAAACATACAATGACAGTCTTAGTAGTCTATTATTTGATTTTATTATTTTCTGCAGTGACAAGCCATTGGAATTAAGCCACTGTCATTTAGACGAAATAATTACTAGTCAAAAAGAAATGACAGTCGAGATTGCTTCATCTAAAAAATACATAGAGATAATGTTATTAATATTAATGACTATACAATGACGGTCTTAGTATTTTTTGTGGTAAAAAGCCAGTGGAATTAAACCACGGTTATTAACATGAAAACATTACTACACAAAATTATATGACAGTCGAGATCGCTTCAACTAAAAAAACATTGAGAAAATGTTACTAATACTAATGGCTATGGCCATTGTATTTTTTTCGGTGAAAAGCCATTGGAATTAAGCCACTGCCATTAAGTCGAAATAATAACTACTCAAAAAGATATAAAAGCTGAGATTTCTTCATCTAAAAATACATTGAGATAATGTTACTAACATTAAATACAATAAAATGACGGCCTTAGTATTTTTCCGGTAAAAAGCCACTGGAATTAAGCCAATGTCATTAAGACGAGTGAATTACTACTCAAAAATATAACAGTTGAGACTGTATCATCTGATAAATACATCGAGATAATATTACTAATATTAATGGTAATAGAATGAAGGTCTTGCTATTTTTTCCAGTGAAATTCAGTTTAAGCCACTGTCATTAAGATAAAATAATTACTGCTCAAAACAATATAACAGTCGAGATAGCTTCAACAAAAAAAAAACATCGAGATAATTTTACTAATATAACTGACTATAGAATAATGTCATGATTTTTTTTCCCTTGAAAAGCCACAAGAATTAAGCCAGTGTCATTAAGTCTAACTAATTGCTACTAAAATATAGATATAAGAGTTGAGAATGTTACATTTGATAAATACTTCGAATAAATGTTACTAATATTAATGACGATAGAATGACGGCCTTACTTTCTGGGATTAAGGCACTGTTATTAAGACAATATAATTACTACTCAAAAACATATAATAGTCAAGATTGCTCCATCTAAAACATACATCGAGATAATGATACGAACATTAATGAACATACAACGATGGCCTGAGTATTTTTTCCGGTAAAAAGCCACTTGAATTAAGCCAGTGTCATGAAGACGAATTAATTACTACTCAAAGAGATATGATATCATTTGGTAAATACATCGAAATAATGTTATTTTTTTCCATGTGTTGAAAAGCCATTAGAATTAATCTGGTGTCATTAAGATAAAGTAATTAATAGTATTATCTTGACGTATTTTTTAGATGGAGAATCTGGACTCATTAATTTTTAGTAGTAATTATTTCGAATTGATGACAGTGGCTTAATTTCAATGGATTTTACAGCAAGAAAATAAATAAATAATACTTAGGCCGTCATTGTACGGTCTTTAATATTTGTAACATTATCTCGATATATTTTTTAGATGAAATCTCGGCTGTTATATCTTTTTGTGTAGTAATTATTTCGTTTTCATGTCGACGGTTTTATTCCAATGGCTTTTCACCGAAAACATAAAAGTAAATAGTGACACCTTTATTCTACAGTCATTAATATTCTTAACATTATTTCCATGTATTTATTAGATAAAGCGGTTATATCTTTTTGAGTTTATTTAATTCATCTTAATGACAGTGGCTTAATTTTAATAGCTTATTCCCGCAAAAAGAAGAAAAAAAGAAAAAAGAAAAAAAATACTAAGGCTCTCATTGTATGGTCATTAATATTTGTAACATTATCTCAATATATATTTTTAGCTGAAGAAATCTCGACTGTTATATCTTTTGAGTAGTAATTTTTCATCTTAATGACAGTGGCTTAATTCCAACGGTTTTTAACCACAACGAAAAAAAAAAGTCATTCTTTGGTCATTAATATTAATAACATCATTTCGATGTACTTATCAGATGGAGCGGTGTCAAATGTTATATCTTTTTGAGCAATAATCAACTGGTCTTAATGAGAGTGGCTTAATTCCAGTGGATTTTCACCACAAAGCATTAAAAATAAACAAAAACAATACTAAGAGACTGCTTCATCTGATAAATCGAGTCGAGTGAGTGAGCTTTGTTTAATGGCATATCAACCTCTGTTGGTTATTTAATGCCAAAAAAGTAGGGTTTTAAGGTATTTTTTTAATGTTCAGTTATAGTGAGAAGGTTGATTTAGTCAGATTTTGATAAAGATAATTTATTATTATTATTATTATTATTATTATTATTATAGAAAACTGAAGATGTCTTCTAGGCTTGTATTCAGAAATGTATTTTCTTTCAAAAATATGTGATGTTAATAATTTTTTTCTTAAAAATGTATTGTTGGTAATATTTTTCCTTCAAAAATGTATATTTTTCTATAAAAGTCTATTCATATGTATATATTTCTATAAAAGTTTATTTTTATACTTTTGACCCCAGTTTGGGGATAAACTATTTACCCATAGTTGGGACCCTAACAGGTGCTACCATCCCGGGTCAGAGTGGACATGGGAATAACAGCAATTAAGAGGTGGTTCCATGCTCCTCACAACCTCCCAATCAGAGGCCTTTGCTGCCGGATGTAGTTTAATGTCATACCCAGGACCGATAAATACGTCGAGTTAATGTTACTAATGAACATAGAATGAGGTCGTTACATTTTTTTGCGTTGAAAAGCCTTTGCATTTAGGCCACTGTCATTAAGACGAATTAATTATTACTCAAAAAGATATAACAATTCAGAATACTTCATCTTATAAATACGAGATAATGTTACAAATATTAATGGCCATAGAGTGACGGACTTTTTTTTCTTTGCATTGGAATTAAGCCACTGTCATTAAAACAAAAAAAATATCTACTAAAATAGATATAACACACGAGATTGCTACATGAAAAATCACATCGACATAATCTTAATAATATTAATGAGCATAGAATGATGGCCTTAGTATTTTCTCCCGGTGAAAAGCCATTGGGATTAAACCACTGTCATTAAGACGAAGTAATTACTGCTAAAAAATATAACAGTTGAATTTGCTTAATCTAGAAAACACATCGAGATAATTTTATTAATATAAATGTCCATTTAATGAGGGTCTTAATTTTTTTTTTTTTTTTTGCGTTGAAAAACCTTTGGAATTAAGCGACTGACATTAGGAGAAAATAACTACTGCTAAAAAGATATAACAGTCGAGATCGCTTTAACTAAAAATACATTAAGATAATGTTACTAATATTAATGACCACAGAATGATGCTCTCATTTATATATATATATATATATATATATATATATATAGTGTATTGAGGCAGCAGATAATTTTCTAAACATATACTGTAAAATATAAGAGACAACGAATGTCTATATTATTTACTCATGAGCTGTTCTAAACATCGTATTTTGGCTTTAATTTTAGATGAAAAAAAAAATTCTCCAAAATTTGGATATTTTTTATGTTGCTTCTTAGCTTTCGGCTCACATGAGCCATCTTCAGAGAGATTACAGGGACGTTAACATAAAAACATTCACCATCAAAGATGATTTTCTTATCTTGTGTTGACATAAAACATTGCTAAGCAACGATGACAGTTACCAAATAGCAGACGCAGTTCGTATATTTGTAATGCGGTTCTATGACGTCAAACCGTGCGAGAGCTCGAAATGTTAACAGAAGCATATATAAAATGCAATGTAATGTGTTATGACCAAATTTAAACGTGATTTTATTAAGAGTGGGTTGTTTGGATTTAATGTAGATGGCCTCCAATATCTTTTATGTTTAGAACGGCTCATGATTAAGCATAATAGACATTTATTTTCTGTTATATTTAACAGTACATGTTTAAAACACACACACACACACACATATATATATATACTATAGTCATCCGCAGACAGATCTGTTTCGCTGTATTACAGATCATCAGTACGGCTTAGACTCCGGTCGCTTCCTAACCCAGGATTGAAACCCGATATATTTGCGTTGAAAAGTCATTGGAATTAAGCCACTGACATTCGGACGAAATAATTACTGCTAAAAAGATATAACAATCGAGATTCTTCTTCTTCTTCTATGTGCCCTGTCCCTTCAGGACGTAGGCGATCATGGATCTCCACGTCTCCCTATCCCTTGTGGCTCTTAGTATGTTTGCTCCTGTTGCTCCTGGCAACCCCCGTTCCGTCATCCACCTGATCAGACCCTGCAAATATGTTATCCGCTGCCTTCCTCTGTCTCTCCTTCCTTCTATCTGTCCAGTCAGTGTCAGGTTCTCCAGGCTCTCCTTCCTCATTGCATGTCCCAGGAACTTCAGTTGTCTCTTCCTGATGCTCAGCATCAATTTCCTTTTTGTTGCCATTCTTTCTAACACTTCGTCGTTGCTTGTATGCTCAGTCCACGATATCCGTAGCATCCTTCTGTAGAACCACATTTCGGCCGCTTCCAGTTTTGTCCTCATTTTCAATGATATTGTCCAGCATTCACAGCCGTATTGAATAACTGGCATCACGTAGCAGTCTAGCACTCTTTTCTTCGTTTCTATTGAGATTACTTTATCTAAAAAATACATCGAGACTATGTTACTAATATGATTGACCATATAGTCCGACCGAAGTATTTTTTCGGTGAAAAGCCACTGGAATTAACCCACAGTAACTAAGACAAGTAACTACTACTCTAAAAGATATAACAGTCGAAATTGCTTCATCTAAAAATACACCGAAATAATGTTACTAATATTAATGACCATAAAATGATGGTGTTACTATTTTTTTTCTTTGAGGTGAAATGCCATTGGCATTAAGACGAAATTATCACTACTCAACAGTCGAAATTTCTTCATCTTAAAACCATATCAAGAAATGTCACAAATATTAATGACCGTACAATTATGCTCCTACTTTTTGGCGGTGAAAAGCCACTGGAATTATGCCACCGTCATTAAGACGAAATAATTAGACACAAAAAGATATATCAGACTGCTTCATCTAATAAGTAAAAAGAGATGATCTTAATAATACTAATGAGCATAAAATGACGGTTTTACTGTTATTTTTTTCGGTGAAAAGCAATTGAAATTAAGCCAGTCATTAAGACGAAACAATTATCATTAAAAATGATATAACGGTCGAAATTACTTCATCGAGATAATACATCGAGACTAATATTAATTACTATACAATGATGGACATAGTATTTTATTTGGTGAAAAGCCACTTGAACTATGCGACTAACATTAAGACAAGTAATTACTACTCAAAAGATATAACAGTTTATAATGCTTCATCTAAGAAATGGAAATGATTTATTTATAAATGGAACTTTGTCTGTGTATGTGTGTGTGTCCGTTATCTATATACTCCAAAACGGCTGAACCGATTTTCTTGAAAATTTACACAGTTGTACTATAAGCGTCTGCGAGTGTTTTTAGCTAGGTTTTGTGTCGAGCTAGCCTGATAAATATCGAAAATCGATAATCGAAAAAATCGGGTGATAGAAGGAGTGGTCCGATTTTAATCAAATTTGATACACTTATATAAAAAGACATAAGAAACGATATTCAGAAGTTTCAAGGTTGCAGTTCTTACAATAGTGCAGAAAATCGATAATATATATATATATATATATATATATATATATAAATAAATAAATAAAAGGCAAGATGTTTGTGTGTGTGTCTGTTTATGTATGTCTGTATCTTTTTTAGCCCTTTTATTTTAGTTTTTGCTTCGTGTTTGGGTCTAAGTAGGTATAATTGTAGTTCTTAGTCTCAGCTATGATACCATTTACTCAGCGGACTTATTTAGCCTTCAAAATTCAGTTTACGACAAAAAGACTTATTTGATATCGATACCAGGAAATCAAAATTTGACTTACATCCATTCATTTTTCTTTCAGTCTACGGTTTCGCTTTAACTGGAAACGACTGTTGCTTTTTAGTCTTTCGTGCCAACGTCCAAAGAGTGTGAGCTCCAGGACTATGGACTAGTTTTAAAGCTTTCATTACACCCGAGCAACGCTGGGCTATACTGCTAGTTACTAATATATACTAATATATATGACCATAGAATGACGGTCTTAAAATTTTTTTGTTTTCTTTTGTTTTTGCGATGAAAAGCCGTTGGAATGAAGTCACTGTCATTAAGACGAAATAATTACTACTCAAAAGATATAACAGTCGAGATTTCTTCATCTAAAAATATATCGAGATAATGTTAGTAATATTAATGACCATAAAATAAATGATCGTACTATTTATTTGTTTGCGTTGAAAGCCCACTGGAATTTAGTCACTGTCCTTAAGACAAATATTTGGTTGAACTAAGGTGCTGAAGTTGTTTGATTATTACAAATTAAGACGAATTAATTACTTAATTAATATTGCTAATATTTATGACCATACAATGACGGTCCTAGTAATATTTTATTTTATTTTATTATTTTTTGAGGCGACAAGCCACTGCCATTAAGAAGAATTAATTAATGCTCAAATAGATATAAGAGTTGAGAATGTTACATCTGATAAATACTTCGAATAAATGTTACTAATATTAATGACGATAGAATGACGGGCTTACTTTTTTGGCGGTGTAAATTAACGTATTTTTCACCGAAAAAAATCTTAGTTACGTAATATTACATTTTCATTTGTAAACTCTCGTAACGATGTGGCTACCCGCTAACTAAAATCAAAACAAGATTTTTACCAAAATTTCGAACGTGTTAGAAAGGATTAAAAGAAATTTTTAAAATAATTAAAAAAAAGACTTTGATCTTTTTTCGTAATAATAACATAAACATTTTTTCTGGAAAACGTTCGTTTTTACAAGTTGGGGGCCTTTTTTTTATATTATGCTAGTTTTTTTTTTGTGTGTGTGATTTAGTGGAGGTACCTATACGGGTGTGATTTTCTTTAGTGAAAAGAGTTGAAACATTTTCAACGAGAAATTACTTTTCTTTTTCTGTTTTTTAGAAATGTAATCCGCCTTAGGATGTGCGTCGTGGTGCAGTGGAGATCGACTCGGAACGAGAAATTGGGAAGCCGAGTTCGAATTCTAGTCGTATTCCTTGCATTCACTTACGCACAAATACCCTTGGGAAAGGTATTAATCCGTCTCTTCCCTCCAGTTTTCGGTTAAATAATAGGACAGATTGGGTTCTGTAGCCTTGGTCGGCAACCAGTCTACCGCAGAAAGCAATGGCAACCTAATGCGGGATAATCTTCTGCTCAGTCAGTCATGTCTCTTTCGTGACATGATCGCCCAAGCGTGTATCACGTATGGCACTTAACTGACTGAATCTGCCTTATAATGAACCGCATTTCATGCAGTCGACTGGCTGTAAAATGTTACCCTTTCCTGGTTTATGGTTTAATGAACTTAACGATGCTACATAATATAATTTGAAATCGGCACACAGCAAAATAGACCCAGATGTGGCTTCCCTCTGTCTTTTCTATGGCTTCAGCTCCAACGAACTTAAGTCACTGGTGCCTCTGCAACAGGAGTTTACTCGTGCAACCAGACTGGCAACTGGGTCTCACCCATTCACAGTGAGATCAACCAAATGCAGACGACAACTCTACTCCTGCAGCTTCTTTTCTCACACTTCCCGCCTGTGAAACTCTCTTCCATATTCTTGCTTTCCTGACGGCTACAACCACCAGAATTTAAATGCAATGTCGATACTCATCTCTTAACCACTTGACTCTAGTTCTTTCTACACCACCCTGTATATCCTTTCCTTTCTCTCCACATTGGCAACTGTCATCACACCTCTATTTCTATTCTTCTCTTGCTCCTTTCAAACTGGTTCGTCTTTCCTTTCGCTCTCACCTATCTAAACTTTTGAGTCTAATGTCGCCTCTAATCTTTTTACTCTCATGTAGCCCCCTGCACATCAGTGGCGTTACCGCCTTGCTCGAGGTGATACGATTAAAAAAAAAAAGATTAACATGCTTTTTAATGACTAGCGTCATCATTGTTCTTTTTCGTGCTAACCGGTTCAGTTTTTGAACAGGAGTAGAGGTTTATCCATTGTTTTTTTTTTTCAGTTGGGTTTCCTTTTTCTTCTAATGTATGGCACTTGACTGTAATGGATGTTTGTTGTGGAATTAACCGTAGCTCTCTCTTCTGTGGAAAAGTTACTATCTGGAGGATGCCTTTAATATGGAGAAAATATACTATAATTGAAACTTCATGGCAAATTGTATATCAGAGAACCACTGATATATATATATATATATATATATATATATATATATATATATATATATATATTTATAATCATATCGCCTCAAGAAAGGCATTTTACTGCCACTGTTGTGCAGGGGGTTACACAGGAGGAAAGTTATGAGAAAGAGTGACAGGTTATAGGGAGTGCCAGGATGAAAATATTGATGAGAGTGGAGTGGAAGGAGAAACGAGCGTGAGAGAGAGGTTGCAGGTTAGTGAGACAGGCGGTGACTATTGACTTTACATTTAAATTCTTAAAGATTGTAGCCGTCGGGGAAGCAAGTAAATGGAAGGGAATTCCACAGGCGGGAAGTGCGAGAGAAGCTGTTGGAGTAGAATTTGCGTTTACAATTTATCGGTTTCACAGAAAAAGCGTGGGACTTAGTTGCTAATCTTGAGGCTTGAGTAAATTCGGATATAGTGGTCACCAGTGAGCTAAGTTCATCAGAGCAGAAGCCGTGAAAGTATTTGTAAAAGAGACACAGGGAAACCACATTGCGCCGGTGAGAAAGTGACTGTATCCGAGCTGCCAAGTCGGGATCTATCACATTACAGATTCTCTGTTGGATATTGTCAAGGACACCTAGGTGGATAGTAGGAGCACCCGATTAGATATGTCAGCAATATTCAATGCACAGGCGGATGGTAGATTTATATATGTGCAGGCTTGTTTCAGGCGGAAAAAAACTTCCTGGCCCTACACAGAGAACCGACTTTCTCAGCAGCGGATTTAGCTATACATTTTATACACTCATTCCACTTTGTGTTCTTTCGATTTTCCGTCGGCGACATTTTTAATTTAGCTCTTACAAGGCGATCAGGAATTGTTTTTAGAGGCTTTTTGGTAAGATATAAGAAAGCGAATACGATTCAGTCGGTTGATATTACAGGTTAGATTCATTTAGAAAGCCGCGATCGGTGATCAGAGCCGTGTACAAAGAATGAGTAAAAGCGTATTAGATTCACTTTTCTTTTTTAGATGATCTGTTTTTTTTACAGCCATTCAGACACTTTGCCTCTCTGTCTATCAATTTCAATATCTGTTCCTTCTTCCACCGTTTTGAGAAGAACAAAGTGATAGGAAAAATAGCTTGGGGCCGGGGGAAGGGTCAACTCTAGGGTTAGCATAAAAAAATTAAATCAGTCAGTTTTATCACGTGACTTACATTCCAGCTTTTCCGAAAATATTCTCAGCATTTCTTTGTTTTTTGTTTTGTTTTTGGTTTTTAGATCCCAAAAAGAGATCCAGTTGCCTTTCAGATTATTCATTTCCCCTTGACGTAAATTTCAGGATCAAGCCGCTGACGGTGGAAAAATATTGAATGATAAGAAAATAAAACGACCCAAGAATATCGGACCGTGTTTTTTACCATTTTTTTTTCGCGTTCTTGTCGCGGTTAAGAAATCCGTTCAAGCCAAGTAAAAAAAAAATAATGACAAAATTTCGACCTTTGTATGTACCGTCGGCTCTCCTGCCAATAAAGATTTTACAGGACGGTGTTTTTCCAGCTGACGCTTGTCTCGGCATAGACTCCACCGACTGACCGAAATGCCGAATCCGATAGGAGTTCTGAGAAAGTAAAACTCATAGAATTCTCTTAGAAATGGACGGATTTCAGAATTACAGAGAAGTTTCTGTTCTTGATCATCCACTAGACCAGTGGTTCCCAAACTTTTTTCTGTCATTTCCCCCTACACCCATTTCAACCATCCAGATTTCCCCCTTCATGTGTATGAAATAAAGAGCAGTTAAAACACACTGAGACTATTTACTAATTTATTTTTCAAATGTACAAATATACTGATAAACTTATAGTTACAGAGTAAAGTGGATAGAGAGCATTTAGTAACAACTAAGCATAGCCATAGAGAGCGGTTAGTAACAAATAAAAGGACTTTTGTTTGCTCTTCTACTTCAGAATTAAATTAGTGAGAAAGGCAGGGATATTTACCCTACTCTCCCACTGGAGCGAGATGTGACACAAAGTCTTTTTTAAGGTGGGGACCCGACCGCATACGGACGGGCAGAGGAACAAAAATCCCCCAGTCCTCTCAACCGCCGGTTGAGCTGGCCCCGATGACGAGCACCTGGTCCATCCCTCTGCTGCAATGGGGTGGCTCGGCTGCGGGACACTGTTCCCCGGGACCAAGCATCGACTCAGTGTAATTTTTCTCAGTTTCAACCCTGCCCCCGCTGATGGAGCTACAACTGAGCCGCACTCTGTCTTCGAGGACAGAGACTCAACTGAGAGATTATTTGGGTCCCTACCCGACACAAAAATGTGCCAGTGAGAAGGGTGATGCTGCTTCTTGTGCACTAGTGTATCAATATCAGCGTTAGTTTTAGCAGGCGCGCAACGTA
>JBBBDQ010001452.1:977500-1095000 GCA_037127315.1 Ascarosepion bandense | reverse complement strand
CCAGTCAGTCATGTCTTGAAAGAGACATGATCGCCCAAACGTGTATCACGTATGGTACTTAACTGGCTGACTATGGATTAAGTAAGATAAAAGATTAATTAAGTTAATAGCAGTCCAATTTAATATGCAAATTCATTGTAAATTGATGACCTACGGAGGACAAAACAAAATATATAAGCGAATTAATGTCAACAGAGTTGAAAAATATTTTATTTATTTTTTAAAAGTTAAATTCAAATTCGGTTTGCTTGCACTTGTAATTCGCTCTTGGACTGAAAATATGACACCGAAATCTGTAGGCACACTAAGATAGCAAAAGATGGCTTCTAAAAGGTAAGCAAAATATTAAGAAAGGGAAAAATTTCTTTAGAAACAAAAACTGAACTATCATGTAACGTCAGTCCTACTACATGGCAGCAAATGCTGGACAATAGATTCACAGATAAAGAAGAGAACAAACAACAAAAAAGGTTTTACAGAAGGATACTGAGAATACCTTGGACCAGACATGTGAGCAACGACGAAGTTTGAAAACAATGAAAACAAAATGGGCACTTTATTTAACAGCGGGAAGAGACAATTGAAAATTTCTAGGGCACATAATGAGAGCTTGGAAAATTTGATACTCACAAGAAGGATTAAATGCAACCGGAAAGGAGGGAAACAATGCATGACCTACTTGATGTGCTTGAGTAAATGAATAACGGAGCAGGATAAGGGAGAGTTTACACAAAGATAAAATTTATTAAGAGTTACAAAGGACAGGAAATTGTGGAGAGCCATGATCACCAATGCCCTGAAGAAACATGACACATAGAAGAATAATGTGATTCAATAAATGGATGTTGGAACAAGGTTTAGGAGAAATAACAAAAAGACAAAATTTATTAAGAGCTACAAACGACAGGATATTGTGGAGAGCCATGATCACCAATGCCCTGAAGAAACATGACACATAGAAGAATAATGTGCTTCAATAAATGGATGTTGGAACAAGGTTTAGGAGAAATAACAAAAAGACAAAATTTAATAAGAGCTACAAACGACAGGATATTGTGGAGAGCCATGATCACCAATGCCCTGAAGAAACATGACACATAGAAGAATAATGTGCTTCAATAAATGGATGTTGGAACAAGGTTTAGGAGAAATAACAAAAAGACAAAATTTATTAAGAGCTACAAACGACAGGATATTGTGGAGAGCCATGATCACCAATGCCCTGAAGAAACATGACACATAGAAGAATAATGTGCTTCAATAAATGGATGTTGGAACAAGGTTTAGGAGAAATAACAAAAAGACAAAATTTATTAAGAGCTACAAAGGACAGGAAATTGCGGAGAGCCATGATCGCCAGCGTCTTAAAGAGACACGGCACAAAGAAGAAGATTGGTTTTCAAAATTTGTAAAGTTTCACCTTGGATAAGGAAAGGTAGCTTCAAATAATACACCATATTTTCTGTTTTATATTTCATGGTTAATGCGTTAAAAAATCTACGCAAAATAAATTATGCCTTTTCACTTGTTTGGTTTAAGGAGACGTTAAGAAACGTGCCATTCTTATAAACAGGTTCTTCCCAAATATAATCAGTTATATATATATATATATATATATATATATATATATATGTGTGTGTGTGTGTGTGTGTGTGTGTGTTTTAATGAAGCCAAGTTTGTTGCCGGGTATACCTAGATGGGCTAACCTTGCTTACATATGGTTCTGGTCCCGACACCCACGCCAAATTTCTATAGGGAAACGCAGCAGAAAAGCAATTCGACTTCGAAGCAAATTTCATCTCTAGTCACGTTCAACATGTCCTTTATGTGTATACATAGATCTGCCTAGAAATATCACCAGACAAGGATGAGTTGTGATGTTCGGTAAAAACAAAAATAAGTTATCTTCCAGTTTAAAGTCTGATATGGATTCCACATACCAAATATTAAATTAGTTTATTCAGCACCCAAAATATTCACATACCAAATATTAAATTAAAATATTAATATACCAAATATTAAATTAGTTTATTTAGCATCCAAAATATTCACATACCAAATATTAAAATATTCACATACCAAATAATAAATTAAAATATTTACATACCAAATATTAAATTAGTTTATTTAGCACCCAAAATATTCACACACCAAATATTAAAATATTCACATACCAAATAATACATTAAAATATTTACATACCAAATATTAAATTAGTTTATTTAGCACCCAAAATATTCACATGCCAAATATTAAATTAGTTTATTTAGCATCCAAAATATTCACAGACCAAATATTAAATTAAAATATTTTGGATAGTAAATAAACAAAGTGAATATTTTTGTAATAAATAAAAAATGAAATATAATTCCAAATTCTACTCCGAATAACATTTAGAATTTGAGAAAAGAAAATAATTTATTCAAATGGTAATGACTGAGCAGATGAAATATTTAGGGCACATTATGAGGAAAAAAGTTTTGAAATTTTGATACTCAAAGAACAGGTTGAAGGCATAGATAAAAGCGACACCTAAATTACCGAGTCAGCCTAACTGGATGGTGGTGAAAGGTTTTGGAATGATAACAAAACGATGAAGTTTACAAAGAACAGGGAATAGGCGAGAGCTGTGATCGCCTACGTTTTGAAGCGACTCGAAATATAGCAGTACTTAGATGGGTAACCGCTTAGGAACACAGGATATTGCTTAACGACTTCCTACAACACCCAGAAGAATAAGAATGGTTAAGCAGTGTCAATCCCAATCAGTACTTAGATGGGTAACCGCTTAGGAACACAGGATATTGCTTAACGACTTCCTACAACACCCAGAAGAATAAGAATGGTTAAGCAGTGTCAATCCCAATCAGTACTTAGATGGGTAACCGCTTAGGAACACAGGATATTGCTTAACGACTTCCTACAACACCCAGAAGAATAAGAATGGTTAAGCAGTGTCAATCCCAATCAGTACTTAGATGGGTAACCGCTTAGGAACACAGGATATTGCTTAACGACTTCCTACAACACCCAGAAGAATAAGAATGGTTAAGCAGTGTCAATCCCAGTCAGTACTTAGATGGGTAACCGCTTAGGAACACAGGATATTGCTTAACGACTTCCTACAACCCCTAGAAGAATAAGAATGGTTAAGCAGTGTCAATCCCAGTCAGTACTTAGATGGGTAACCGCTTAGGAACACAGGATATTGCTTAACGACTTCCTACAACCCCCAGAAGAATAAGAATGGTTAAGCAGTGTCAATCCCATTCAGTACTTAGATGGGTAACCATTTAGAAACACAGGATATTGCTTAACGACTTCCTACAACCCCAAATTTGTTTCGGCTTTAAATAACCCACAAAAGATGACAAATCGTAAAAAAACGATTTTTATCGCCAGAATTCATATTACGTATTCATAACTGTACGATTTCTCCTCGTTTAAAAACTGCAACTAAAATCGAAATATATTCGCACCCTTAAATAACGATTTATAAAAGAATTTGTTTGCAAAATAGACACCAAATAAAAACAAAACTTAAAACTACCCGATTCAACACGAAACTACCCCTAGTGTTAGTGTGTCATTAAAATAACTAAAATCAAAATCTTCTCCGCTTTGTATAGTGCGGATCTATCTGGTCTGGTGCTCTTGATATATATTTAGAGATTCTTAATAAGATCCAAAGAAAAATCTGCAATGTTATGGGTCCTGACCTGACATCTCAGCATCAGTCTTTCTCACAACGGTAACGTAGGTTAAATTTCGACAGTGATGCTCTGAGTAGATTTCAGAAATGCCAATGGTGGACCATCGAACAGCTGCCATAATCTTCTGTTAGGGAAATTTCGGTTTTAGAAAGTGTTTGGGTGTCTCGTCATAATCAAGTTATTGAACCGATTGTTTATGTTTGTGATAGAGAACCAACACACCAATAGCCGAAGCGTGCTGCTACTAATTTAAGCCATGTGTTACCATCTTGATAAAGCGAGATTCAAATTACCTATTTAAGGAACACGCATCTCTCATTGGGACTTTTACAGATCAATATCGGCTAGTTTCTATTTCATAGTCTAAACATAAATAATAGTCATTTTTTTAAAAGCATTTTTTATTAGTCCACTATTACTTTTTATAAGTCATTTCATTTCTTATTAGTAACCAAGAAATGCTATTGAGAGTTGGACTTTAAAGTAGGTACCGTCACTCATTTTCGATACATAACTTTTAAATTGAATTTTTAAAAATAAAAAAAAAATTTTTGAAACTTTAGTTTTAGTTTCAACAGAAAGCTAAATGATTAGATTTACTATTTCCAGTAAGAAAAATACTCTGGTGTACTTCAAACTGAAATTATATTGACTGGAATCTAAAATTTTGAGATAAAAACAAAAATTTGAGCGAGCCACACATTTGTAAACAAAAGTTAATTCTCGGTTTTAAAAATATTGTAAAAATAAAATCTTCATCTGTGACACATTCTTTTCGGAAAATTAGCAAATTTAATGATAAATTAATCTGCTTTACACAAGTATTACTTATTTATAGCAAGAAAGTTAGAATAAAACTATTTCTTATACACAGAGTTGAACTTTTTTTACCTTTCCCTGTATTTGAAATGCGATGACTGCTCGAGAGATGCGGAATAAAGTAAGTGTATGATGATCACAAGTGATATAACTGCACAATTTTTTCCTCTAAAGGGAAGAAACCGTGAAATACATGACCTTTTAATGTACACAGAAATTACCATACAAAAAACTTCAAATACACAAAATTTATTTTAAAATACGATGACTCGATGATTAAACTTTTCAATTTTCGATTTGTAAATATAGTCTTCACTTAATAAATTACAAAGCTTACGTCTACAAGTGTTTGAAATATTCTTAAAATACTTTTGAAACTTTATAAACTATTATAGTTAAGAAAAATAAAAATTCTTTTAAAATTTCATTATTAATCGAAAAATTCTTTTCTTCAGACGATGATATCCTTAATTCAATTAAAAGCGTATTCAATTAAATGATGTCATAGTTTTATTGTATTTTTTATTTTACTCTTTGGAGCAAATTTACGGTAAAAGGAACGAAATGGTTGACAAAATTATACATGATTTACATTCCCCAATGAGTCCTGCGTTTAACTAATAAAACCAATTTTACCTACAGAATTTAATTTCTTGAATATTCATGAATTCACGTAACGGGGTGGAGAGTAACAGAGGTAAAAAAATTTCCTAAGATTATTTTAAAATAATACTTTCAAATATAATTTCATTCACTCGTGAATAAGTCCTGAAAATTTCATTAAAATCCGACAATTATTTGATTTTTGCAAGAATTTCCAAATTAATGTTTGTCACCGGAAAAAATTGAGTTATGTAATACTGTTTTCCATTGCAAACTCTCGTATCGATTTGGCTCCTCGCTAACGAAAATTAAAACAAGATTTTTACCAAAATTTAGAACGTGTTAAAAGAATTAAAAATTATTTTAAAATAATTAAAAAGACTTTGATCTTTCCTCTTAATGATAACATAAACATTTTGATGGGGATAGTTCGTTTTTATTAAGTTTGGGATCTTTTTTATTCATACAATGCTGTTTTTTTTTAGCAATTTTGTAGAGGTACCTACATTAAAAGATTTAATTTTTGCATTATTCAGTTGGCTTCTGTTGTGAATTTTTGGAAAAGGTTTTTATAAAAAAAAAAATCAAATTTTCTCTCCTGTCATTAAATGCAATATGATTATTCTAAGACAATTGTAACTAAGTGAAAAATCGTTACGATGGAGTTTTATCTTACTCATCATCGATAGCAGACGATACCTTTTAAGTAAAAATCGCTTATGTTATTTCCATATGTCAGGTGATTTGTGTCAATTGTGTATCATACAATATCAAACAACGTAACAAAATTTCTGTTTGAATTTCTGTGATGTGGAATTATCATTATTTTATGCAGACTAATGTCCTCATCCTTGTTGTTATTATCACTTGATGGCTTTTTCACTGAATTTCTGGGATGAGGAGTTATCATTATTTACATGCAGACTAATGTCCTCATCCTTATTGTTATTATCACCTGATTGGCTTCTCTCTGAATGTCTGGAATGAGTAGTTATTACTATTTATCTTCTGACGAATGTCCCTATCTTTGTTGTTGTCAATTCTAAGTTTAGGCTGCTGTGCCCTCCGACCTTCATGAGGTGTATATCTGGATAACATATTGGGAATATTGAATTGAGGACTTTATTTCATCTCTGGTGGTAGGCAGTTCTCGTTTCACTCTCCCTGTCATGGGATATATCGCCTAGTTCCTATTTTGCTACTGCTCCGTATATTTCATTTCATGGTTTATTTATGGAAAGCAATCTTCAGCATATAAGGTTAGGGTAAGCAATGTGAAATTCAGTATTTGATATACGGAAATCATTTTCAAGGCTAAGCCGGAAGATTCATTAAAAATAAAGATTAAAATGATTCGGGTTTCGACACCGCAGCAGAAATTTTACTATAGAAATTTTAGATTTTTAGAGAAACGCACCTTATCAAGAAATACGAAGAAATTATCTTTTTCAAAATTTCATGTTACTGTTGATTGCTAAATCTCAAATATCAAAAAAAAATTTGTAAATTTTAAATGGGTGCTCATTTTGCTATCTAGTCAGTTAGTTAACTGCCATACATGATACACGCTTTGGCGATCATGTCTCGAGAGAGACATGACTGACTGGGCAGAAGATTATCCCGCAGTAGGTTGCCATTGCTTTCTGCGGTAGACTGGTTGCCGACCAAGGCTACAGAACCCAATCTGTCCTGTTATTTGACTCATAGCTAGAGTGGGAAGAGATATATTATATTATTAAGTAGTAATTAGTGGGGGATCAATTTATTACTTAATAACAATAGAAAACCGATCCACCTCTTTATGACCAGTAGAAGCCTTAGTCATGATTCCAACTATTATATTCAGTCAGTCAATTAAGTGCCATACGTGATACACGATTGGGCGATTATGTCTCGAAAGAGACATGACTGACTGGGCAGAAGATTATCCCGCAGTAGGTTGCCATTGCTTTCTGCGGTAGACTGGTTGCCACCCAAGGCTAAAGAACCCAGTCTGTCCTATTATTTAACCAATAACTGGGCCAATCTAGTAGTAGGCTTAAATTCACATCAGGACACCAGGGAAAAAAGCTTATCAGAGTAGTTGCCACGAAAAATATTTGCAGAGAAGACAGAGGGAAGCCACATCACGTCGGTGAGAAAGTGACTGAAGTCGAGATGCCAAGTCAGGATCGTAAACCCTTCTTTGGATTTTGTCAAGAATCTCAAGATGTATAACGGGAACAACCAATTCAATGTACCACCTAACGACAGATTCGATATAGACTTTATACTTCGTCAGACGATATGGTTACCTTTGGAAAGCGCAATTATTCACTCACCTGGAGGTTATTTTATTTTACAAAATAACAGATGTAAAAATATCATTAAGTTTTTAAAATTTAACATTTAAGAACTCTCTAAATTATTTTTAAAGCTGTTTAAGTAAACGTAAACTATGAAGAATTGATGTAAAGGAATTTAAATTATAAATATCTTTTGGATAAAAAAGTTCAGAAATCAACTCTGAATCGTAAAATAAAAAAAATGCAATAAAACTAGGATATATTTTAATTAGTAAAGCTATTGAAGGCTTTTACGCATGAAATATATAATAGGTTTTTTTTCGATAAATAATGAATTTTTGCAAGAATTGTTGTTTTTACTTTTAATTGGAATATCTTACAATCTTTTAAAATTATGTATTAATTTGTAGAGCCCAAGTGATATTGTTATTAATTAAAAACTGTATTTATTAATCATGTTATGGTTGTCAACCAGTCTAGGAGATGGAAAACAAGAGACAGCATGAAGACATTGAAAACTCCTATTCCAAAACCTTGCGAATGTAGCATTATTTAACATGTGTCACGCAGTGAACAAGTACAGGACATGTGGCACATGAAAGAGACCGCACAGGCAACAGAGCACTTTAAAATAATTAACCTGTGTATGCCCTTTATAAAAAAAAAAACAAAAAAAACAAAAAAAAAACGAAAAACAAAGATTTTATTTAACGCTGACCCGTTTTTCTTGACGGAATTATCTGCCCATATATATAATTAAGGAGTGCCTCTCTCTCATACATCTCACACACACACATTTTATCTCTGGTGCTCCGACCACGTGTTCAAGCATACTACTAGATTGGAAACTAGGTCCCACCTTTTTACGGTTGAAATAGTTAAGTGTAACCGTTACTTCTACTCTAATAGTTTCTTTTCTCGTACTTCCCGCCTGTGAAACTTCCTTCAGTTTACTTTCTTCTCTGATAGCTACAATCTCCAAAATATTTAAGTGTAAGTTCAGTTGCCATCTTCTATCTTCTTAGATCCCATTCATCTTTTATTCTTTCTTCAATGCCCACTGTACCCAGTCTTTTCTTTTACTGAAACCCTTTGCACACAAGTGTTGGTCCAACCATGCCTAGGTTCACATGAGTAAAATTAAAATGCAACATCAATTGCCATCTTTTATCTTCTTGGATCCCATTCATCTTTTATCCTTTCTTCAATGCCCACTGTACCCAGTCTTTTCTTTTACTGAAACCCTTTGCACACAAGTGTTGGTCCAACCATGCCTAGGTTCACATGAGTAAAATTAAAATGCAACATCAATTGCCATCTTTTATCTTCTTGGATCCCATTCATCTTTTATCCTTTCTTCAATGCCCACTGTACCCAGTCTTTTCTTTTATTGAAACCCTTTGCACACAAGTGGTGGTCCAACCATGCCTAGGTTCACATGAGTAAAATTAAAATGCAACATCAATTGCCATCTTTTATCTTCTTGAATCCCATTCATTTTTTATTCTTTCTTCAATGCCCACTGTACCCAGTCTTTTCTTTTACTGAAACCCTTTGCACACAAGTGGTGGTCCAACCATGCCTAGGTTCACATGAGTAAAATTAAAATGCAACATCAATTGCCATTTTCAATCTTCTTGAATCCCATTCATTTTTTATTCTTTCTTCAATGCCCACTGTACCCAGTCTTTTCTTTTACTGAAGCCCTTTGTACACAAGTGTTGGTCCAACCATGCCTAGGTTCACATGAGTAAAATTAAAATGCAACATCAATTGCCATCTTCTATCTTCTTAGATCCCATTCATCTTTTATCCTTTCTTCAATGCCCACTGTACCCAGTCTTTTCTTTTATTGAAACCCTTTGCACACAAGTGGTGGTCCAACCATGCCTAGGTTCACATGAGTAAAATTAAAATGCAACATCAATTGCCATCTTTTATCTTCTTGAATCCCATTCATTTTTTATTCTTTCTTCAATGCCCACTGTACCCAGTCTTTTCTTTTACTGAAACCCTTTGCACACAAGTGTTGGTCCAACCATGCCTAGGTTCACATGAGTAAAATTAAAATGCAACATCAATTGCCATCTTTTATCTTCTTGGATCCCATTCATCTTTTATCCTTTCTTCAATGCCCACTGTACCCAGTCTTTTCTTTTACTGAAACCCTTTGCACACAAGTGTTGGTCCAACCATGCCTAGGTTCACATGAGTAAAATTAAAATGCAACATCAATTGCCATCTTTTATCTTCTTGGATCCCATTCATCTTTTATCCTTTCTTCAATGCCCACTGTACCCAGTCTTTTCTTTTATTGAAACCCTTTGCACACAAGTGGTGGTCCAACCATGCCTAGGTTCACATGAGTAAAATTAAAATGCAACATCAATTGCCATCTTTTATCTTCTTGAATCCCATTCATTTTTTATTCTTTCTTCAATGCCCACTGTACCCAGTCTTTTCTTTTATTGAAACCCTTTGCACACAAGTGGTGGTCCAACCATGCCTAGGTTCACATGAGTAAAATTAAAATGCAACATCAATTGCCATCTTTTATCTTCTTGAATCCCATTCATTTTTTATTCTTTCTTCAATGCCCACTGTACCCAGTCTTTTCTTTTACTGAAACCCTTTGCACACAAGTGGTGGTCCAACCATGCCTAGGTTCACATGAGTAAAATTAAAATGCAGCATCAATTGCCATCTTCTATCTTCTTGAATCCCATTCATCTTTTATCCTTTCTTCAATATCCAGTGCGCTCAGATTTTTCTCTCACTGTAATCCCCTGTGCGCAAACGGCGTTTCCACCTTGCTTGGGGTGAAATGATTCAATACATAAAAGTGTGTTTGGTGTGTGTATGCAAATAATGAATTTGGCGTCCTTTTTCTTGCTAAAGTTTTTTTTTTTAATGCATGCATTTGTTTTATTGGCCATCTTCATTTTTAAAAGTGAATTCAATGTTCACCTTCTTTGACAATAGAAAGCTTAATTAAAGAAAGTTTTTTTTTTTTAACAGTCCGGCCACAGAAGTCACAATATAAAATAAAACATCAAAGATCAATTTTTATGAAATAGCCAGCCATAGTTGAGACTTTCGCTGATTTTTAATTGATACACGGTTTCCCAGGATAGAAGAAATGCAGGTTCGATCTATTCTGAAAGATGCATTTTCGTAATGATTGGAGGCCATGTTTTTTGGGGGGGTTTTTTATATATAATCGTGTCGCCCCAAGCAAGGCATTTTACTGCCACTGTTGTGCAGGAGGTTACATAGGAGGAATGTTATGAAGACTCAGAGGTTTCAGTGGGTGTCAAGAAGAGAGTAGGAGAGGGAAGAGATTACTGAGAGAGTGGGGTGAACAAGGAGGAATGTTATGAGGAGTGAGAGGTTGAAGGGGGTGTCAGGAAGAGAGTAGGAGAGGGAAGAGAGTACTGATGAGAGTGGAGTCGATGTAGAAAAGCATGAGAGAGAGGATGTAAGTTAGTCAGACAGGAGATGACTATTGACTTTACATTTAAATTCTTGGAGATTGTAACTGTCATGAAAACAAGTATGCGGAAGAGAATTCCACAGGCGGGAAGTGCGAGAAAAGAAGCTGATGGAGTAGAATTTGCGTTTAGAATTTCTTGGTTTCACAGTAAAAGGACGGGACCTAGTTGCTAATCTTGTGGCTCGAGGAAATTCGTATATAGTGGGTAGCAGTGAGCTAAGTTCATTGGAGTAGAAGCCGTGAAAGTATTTGTAGCAGAGACACAGGGAAGCCACATTGCGTCGGTGAGGAAGCGATTGTATCGTAGCTGCCAAGTCGGGTGTTTACTCTATATATTGACTAAAATACGAGTAGGCATTAAAATAACTTTGATTGGGAGCAAAATAGGTACCTGAACAGAAACGCGATTCCTAAGGTTTAAAATGAATTTTTATGAATATTTAAAAATTAAAAATCTTTCTTGAAGCTTTTATTCTAGTTTAGTTTCAAACTAATAGCGTAAACAATATTTCTAACAAGCGAAATAGGTTTTTATGTATTTTAAAACTAATTTAAATTGACTGGAAGAAGTTTCTGTTTTAAAATCGCTAAAATCATCGATTTCAGTGCCATTTTTAGCCATCTGTCATCACAATGTCATTCTTTTTACTAAAAAATATTTAAAAAATAAAATATACTTTTCTAAAACATTATTTGAAGAATATTAACTGATTTAAAGTATAATTAATCCTATTTGAAAAAAAATTCCTTTAAGCTTAAAATGTCACAGAAATGCATTTTTAACACGGTCATAGGTGTTTATTTAAGCTGTTGACAGTTTGACTGACAGACGGAAGTTTAAATATTTTTTCTATGGTGGACATATTTATAAAAAATGCTTGAGATGTATAACTTGAGTGCGTTTTTTTATATAATTTTTAACTACTCAGCAATCTTACGACGGTATTTACAAAAAACAGCACTTTTATACGAATAAAAAAATACGAATCAAAGTTTTTTATAAAATATTGGTGATCGCTGAATTATACTAAGCTTTTCTATTTATGATCAGCAAATATTGTTTTTATTTGATAACAGTATCACCGATACAAAAAAGATTTAAAACTTCATAAATTATTCTAATTAAAATAAAAAATATGTAAACAGTTCTTGTAAAAATTCATTATTGATAGAAAAACATTTTTTCTTAAAACAAGTGTCCATATTGTATCATATTCATACAAACAATTAAAAGCTTTTCTAAAGAAATAATGTCATAGTTTCATACGCATTTTTTTTACGACACAGAAAAGATTTTCGGTAACTGGTGGTTCCGTTTTACAATACATATATATATATATATATATATATATATATATATATATATATATATATATATAATCGCCGACTGACGCCACTTCGGTCGGGTTTCAATCCTGGGTTAAAAGCAATCGGAGTCTAACCGTACTGATGAGATGTGATACGGCGAAACAGATCTGTCTGCGGATGACTACATATATATATATATATTGTAATAGCTGTTGCAATAGTTTATAAATTCATAGTCTCACTACACAAAAATTTTCGCGTTTTGAAGTTGATCACCCGATGAGAAGCACACGTAGCAGCTTCGAAACGTGAAAATTTTTGTGTAGGGATACTATGAATTTAGAAACCATTGTAACAACCATTACATTATAATACTCTACGTTGTATCGAGCACTCTTTATAAAAGTAAATGCATGAACAGTAGGTAAAAAAACCTACGTGTTCTACAACTTTCTTACAATATATATATATATATATTACCGGTCATTAGTATTACGCAACCCCAGTGTTTAAAAAAAATGATGCATTTAATACTATTTTTTAGTATTTATTGCCCAATGAATAACTGTAAAGGAAAAGAAAATAGTTCTTCTGTTAATATTACACATTAACATGTGCATCAAATGAATTTATAAATATTTAATAATTATCTATATTACAGTTTCATCAATGAAAGTATGAAGAAAATTTAAGGTGATTCGGACGAGTTCATCTTTGTTTCTATGCTTTGTAAAATTTTGAACAGTAATAATAACAAAAGAACCACTCTATTTTCATTTAGAATTATCCACTTAGCAAAAAATACGAAGTAAAGTATGAAATACTGTAAGCGGGGTGTAAAATTCTACAAAGAGAAATAAAAAGAAAAAAAAAGGGACGCACTCTTGGATTTTAATTAATTTTGATTAATATTTTGTTTTTAAACAAGTTCTACTTTTCCTTCTACAAGTCATATATATGTGTCCTGTCTATAATTTTAAAAATTCTGACAACAAGCACCTTAAATAATGTTTTGGCCGAAAGCGTTCTAAGGTTTTATGTACATAATAACGTCAATTCTATTTAAATCCATTTGTTTTTTTCTGCGGGTAAAGTCTCTTTATATATATATATAAGAGACTTATATATATATATATATATATATATATATATATATAATATATATATATATATATATATATATAGATATATAAAGAGACTTGTAAGTATATATATATATATATATATATATATATATATATAGAGCATAATGATCATCAACGTATACTGTCTTAATATGTATAGGAAAAACTACTAAAATGTTGTAAGTTTAAAAATGTAATTTTTTTTTGACAGTATTTATTTATTTCTATTATTATATATATATATATATATTTGATATTTCAGACCGGCCTCGGCCTTTTATCAGAAACAAATTTTAAAATCATTTGTTTTTGATGAAAGGCCGAGGCCGGTCTGAAATATCAAATATATATATACAACAACAACAACAACAATAATATATATAAATATATATATATATATATATATATATATATATATATATATACTTTTATTGTTTGTTATATAAATAGGTTAAAGTGCTCAATATCATGGATAGAGCGTATGTAAATCTAAAAGTGGACATTGAAATCAGCACCCAGCGGCGACAGTCTGTTTCATGTTAATATACAATCGTCAGGCCATGTATGCTGTGTTTTTGGTTGGGCTATTTATATATGCTGGACAGTGGTGCATTATAATTAGGTCTATTGTGTTATTCTAATTGTTATTTGGGTGGGAAATAATGGTTATGTTTCAAAGCAAAAAACAGACTGTCGTCGCTGAGTGTTAATTTCAAGGTTCTTATATATATATATATATATATATATATATACATGAAATTTTACGAAATCTGTTGCATATTTTTAATTTATTTGCTTAAACATTATTTTTAATGGTTACTCGTATATGGATAGACACTCTGTTTTTATAATTAAACAGTATATTCAGATCGATAGATATGAATAAATATATCATTTAATTATAAAAACAGATTATCTACTCAGATACGAGTAGCCTTTAACCAAATAAATTAAAAATATATCGGAGTTAATCAATTTCGTATCAGAACATATATTAATTCTTCAAAAAATCAGAAAAATGTTTGCTTAAAGGCATTATTTCGGGCTTTGTTTGGCTGAAAGCCCTTCGTAATCGAGTGGTCTAAGATATGCCAGATCAACTGACGGTTTGCCCCAGGGGAGGTAGGTTCCAACCCTGCCAGAAGACACATATTTTCTTAGCAATTTCTCGATTATTCTGACCAGTAGATATAAATAAATATACTGTTTAATTATATAAAACAAAAAAAAAAAAGCAAAACAAAATAAAAAAACAGAGTATCTACTCAAATACAACTATCCATTAAAAATAATGTTTAAACAAATAAAATATATATGGTGTATGGTTAGGACTTGAAGGTTGTCACAATGCGTTTAGTAAAATAAAGGAAGGTAAAGAAGATGTTGGGTATTACTTATTTATTATTTATTAATATTTCGAGATCAAAATCTGATCTTCAGAATGGTAGTAGAGCTTGTTTTCGTGTTCGTCCGCTCGTGGACCGTGCCTTTCAACAAATGGTCATCCTTCGTTGCTACTGCTGTTGTTAATTGTAGTGAGTGTGTGTACCTGTAAGTGTGTTTGACCATGTGTGTGTATGTTTATTGCATATATATATATATATATATATATATATATATATATGATAATTGGCGCCGTTTTACGATCTGATATCTGTCCGCTTTAATTTATGATTTATATAAGTACGCATTGACCGCGTTGACCGATAGTATGATTTGGCATTTTCACACCTCTGTCAGAGTGGTAGTGAGCGTCGTTTTACGATTTGGTGTTATATCTATCTGCTTTAACTGAGGGCGCGTTTATTGCTACATTTTTTTTTTTTTTTGCCATCCTGTATTCGTTCTCGTGTGTACATGTGAGTGAGTGTGTCATGTGTGCGTGTTTGTGTGCTACATGTACGCGGATGTATAGAGATAAAGATATACATATATATTATTTTTTAATACTTCTCTATTTTTATAGAAAAGATACTCATCACGCCAGCCGAACAAAATATTATCTTTTCCAACATCCAAGGGAATGAAATAGACGTGTTTCAATCCGTGTTTATTGAAACAAATTACGTCGTAAAAACACTTTCCATCAATCAAACATGCGTGTGAAAAGCTTATTAGATAAATGTACTGATAAGATTTTCTGCAGTCGATGAGAATGACGATGGGAGGCACCTGTCATTCTATGTTGGGCGCGGGAAAAGCAAATCCCGGAAATTACGAAATACGCGGAATCATTTGCATTTTGCCCGTCGTTTATTTTCTGCTCGTCTTTGCAAAAAACAAAACACATTATTCAAATTCTTTAATTTATTTCACCGAAAGAATTTTTTATTTAAAATCTTATCGTGAATATTTAAACGGTTTAATAATATTAGGTACTAATAAAAATTCGTAACATTTTAAAATTAATTTCAAAGACAATATTTATATAATTGGATACAGATTTTTTTTTATTTAGTACCATAGGAATTATTTTGTTTATAATATTTAGCAATTTTTGAAGCATCTTCATAACTCCAAGAACTTAGTATCTTTCGAGGTGATGAACTGGTCTTAGGAGTTTTTATAGATTTATTTTTTTAATTTCACACCAACAAAGCCCATAGACAAATAATATGTTAAATAATATAAAAGAAATCATTATTAAGAAGAGAAAGAAAAAGAACGGAAATTAAGAAAACAAGGGAATAACAGTTGAAATTTTATTTAAATTTTTGAAGGTTGTAAAGATCTTGTGAAAGAACCAGCCAGTACTCAACTAGAATAAAAGTTGGGTCTGACTGACCAAAAAACCACCAGGGCAAATTGGTAGGTGGTTTAAATAATAACCTGGAAGATTCCATTCTGTTACAGACAAGTCTAGCAGTGATTGGCTGATAATTTCAGTGTGTACATTGAGCTCCATAAATATTCAGCACAGTATCCACCATTTGTCTTTGGGTATCACATATGGACATGTATTCAGTTACAACCCTGTTTATTTTTGTCTGCCAACTGGACGCTAGTTGGGAACATCAGGAAGGTGAGTCTCAGATTCTTGAATGTTCACCTTCCTACAGGGAGACAAAAGGGGACAGCCATGTTGAAAGGTAAGGTATTTGACTTCTACAAAGGTCAAACTTAAATGGAAAGCAAGAAGCCGGAAGAAAGTTTCACAAATGAGAAGTGTACGAGAAGAAACTGCATAGAACTTACGGTTGCATCTGGCCATTTCAGCTGTAAAATGATGAGACCATTCTAGTACTTAAATTAATAAAATCTAGATACCATAGAGAAAATAATATTTATTTTGCAAATACAAAAAAAAATGGGGATGTGAAAAGGCTTGTCTTCAATTTGTTTTATCTGAAACTTAGCTAACCAGAGTTATTTACCCAAATGTACTATAGTAATCCTTACACCAAAACTACATAATCTTACCATTCTTAATACATACACCATAATATCTCAGAGTCTCTGTGTAGTCCAAATTTGTAAAAACTTGTAGTGGGAGGGGGAAAATAAAAAGAACAATATTTAAATATGAAACTCGAATGTATAGAAGAAAATTCATCAGGAGTTACCAGGAGAGTTTCTAAAAAAAAGGCACCGGGAATCTATATTACGGCGGTAGAAAATTAACTGATGTCGAGATGCTGGGACATGACCTATGACGTTGCAGATTATTCTTTGGATTTTATCAAGTATCAGTAAATATATAGCAGAATGAAACAACGTATAGCATATCGCAGTTCAAGAGATTATTGTCAGCCTGCAAGTGTATTGAACGACAGAAAACTATCGATATTTCTTCTATTCAATCAATTCGAAGTCCCCACATCTAAAGCAGATAAAATTGATTGTTTCACTCTCAAATTTTCTTCCTCTTTCAACTCAACGCTTGACTGGTCAGGAGTACTCGCACCCCATTTCTCTCCTAGAACAGAGGTTCTACTAAGTGATAAATGCATAACGCCGTCTTTACTCTCGGATATCATTTTTAAATTAGACTCCCAAAAGGTACGCGGAGGTGATGGAATCCCAGCCGTCATCCTAAAGGAAATGTGTCCCTAATTTGGATCTATAACTATCTCTCTTCTTCATACTTTCAGCAATTTTGAAATCCTATAGTCCCTGTTTTTAAGAACCCTGATGATCCCCTTGTTTTCCTCTAACTATCGCCCTATCAGACTCTTACCACTTTTCGGCAAAGCATTCGAGGTTCTAATCAATGCTGAAGTGGTTAAGCATTTCACCTCTCACAACCTCCTCTCTGACAAAAAATGTCATCCGCTTCGCCAGGTCTACTGCTATGTGCTAACGGCTATCAATGAATATATATACCAAGCTCTTGATAATAATGGCGAAGCTCGAGTTATCGTCCTAGATATTTCAAAAGCGTATGACAGGGCTTTGTATGCTGGCCGTCTACTCATATTCCAGGGATACAGTATTATTGGATGATTGTTTGATCTAATCCAATCGTTCCTATCAAATCATGAAATGAAGGTCATTCAGAACGAGCACCCTTCCAGGTCCTTTCACACGAATGCAGGTGTACCACAAGGCTCTATCCTAGCTCCTACGTTGATTCTGATCTTCAATGATCTTCCTGATGTCATCAGTTCCCAAGCAGAAACCTATGCAAATGACACCACCACTTACTTCCGTCTCGATAGGAAATCCGCCAAGGCTGACAAAGTAAATCTGTCTATTGCTCTTGGAACGGACCTCGAATTAATGGTTACCTGGGGCAGGAAATGGCTTGTAAATTTTAATACCGCCAAAGCGAAACTGCACTCCTTTAACTACCATAGAGAAACTTTCTTGCCCATTATCAGCATGGCTGATGCTAGTCTCTTGGAGACCAACACTGCGCCTCTTCGGCCTCACCTTTTTAAACCGACCTGAAATGAAACGAATACATCGAATCTATAATTGCATCTACTGATAGAAAGGCTGGCTCACTGTGTCAGGCAAGGAAGGTTTTTTCTCGTCAGAATCCATATTGCACATTTATAAATCTATCATTTGTCCGTGCATTAAATACTGTTGCCATATCTGGTCGGGTGCACCTGCTATTCATCTCGAGGTTCTCGACCAAATCCAAAGAAGGATCTGCAATGTATTCAGTCCTGACATGGCATCTCGACTTCCTTCACTTTCTCACCGACGTGCCTTGACTATATGGACGCTACTAGATTGGCATGTAGTGTTCATTAGAAATAGCTAAACGAAATGTCACTTCTACCCCAACAGCTTCTTTTCTGGCACGTCCGGCCATTGGAACTTTTTTTCGTTTACTTGCATCCCTAATAACTACAGTCTCCAAAAATTTAAATGCAATGTCAGTTGTCATTCTATTTTCTTGAATTCCGTTTATCTTTTATCATTTCTTCAACAAAATCTATTGAACAGGTTAAGAGGCTCATCCCTTGTTCCCTGTTTAGGATGTGGTTTCCGGCTTTCTCTTTTCCAATCGTTTCACTATTACGTAGCCCCCTGCACATCAGTGGCGTTACCGCCTTGCTCGGGGTTATACGATTAAAAAAAAACCAAAAAATAAAACCCCTGTACCCAGTTTTTCTCTCACTGAACCTCATGTACACTAGTAGCTGTCCCGGTTTCATTGGGGTAAAATGATTTTTAAAAATAAAAAGAGAGCAAAAAAGCACGTGATCATATATGGCGTCAGTATTCTAAACATGGACGAATAGTGGGCTACGTAGGAAGTGAAGTTGTTCAAATTCATATAATTTTTAGGGAACAAAATAAGTTAATTCGAGAATGCACGGTCAGGTAAGTATGAGGAATTTATCAGAGCCATTTCAACTCGGGTGCATTAATTTCTGTCGGGTGTGCCAAGAGACGGGTGGAAGATCTTTCGTTGTCCTGAAAAAAAAAAAACTCAGAATACTCAATTCTGAATTCTTTCTTACGTACGCTTTGCTTATCTCACTGAAACCAAACAGCACCTCCTTTACAGTTTACGCCTTTCCTCGCATTCGAAACGGAATGGTACATTATTTATCTAAAGCAACAACAGGCGCTGACCGCTACTCTGCGAAACCGACACTAAAGCAGATGCTTCTCCGATCTCAACAATCTTAACCCGTTCAAGTTTACATCTCCTCTCTCAAGGATGAAAGGTCGCAAGTCTCTTACTCCTCTGTCGCTGTTTCTGCAGAAAGTGTTCCGACGAAATACATTGTCTAGTTCCACCTAGTCCTAACTTTCACGGCTAAGATTCGCTATGCATGTACACTGCAGCGAACTGTCCTCGTTAGCTTCGTATTCCATTGGTGAGTTCAACCCGAACAGCTGCCTCCAAGGAACTGCTGCTTTGTGGAACCGACTCTCATGAGGATATTTCCCCGATCACTACAACCTTAGCTTGTTCAAGACGAGAGTCAACCTTTTTATTCCCCATATATCTCCATAAACTGTGGGACTATAGCAGAAATCGATTTATAATGAAAACTGACATAAATATAATAATAATAATAATAATAATAATAATATATATATATATAAATATATATATTATTATATATAATATATATAATATAATATATATATATATATAATATATAATATTATATATATAATATATATATATAATATAATAATAATATATATATATAAATATATATATTATTATATATAATATATATAAATAAAAATAATAATAATAATAATAATAATAATAATAATAATAAATATGAAAATGAAAGCCAAAGATAAAGCTCTTGAACAGATGAAACAACGCTGACAAGACAAACCTCTGCATGGCCAATATCCAGAACGTGCCAATAAATCCAATGTTGATAAAGTTAATACTCATCGATGGTTACGTGCATCTGGATTAAAGTCTGAAACTGAAGGCTTTATTCTTGCAGCACAAGACCAAAGTCTTTTCACGAGAAACTTTCAGGCAAATATTATGCATAATAATATGGATCCAAAATGCAGGTTTTGTGATAAACACCAAGAAACAATAGACCACCTAATCTCAGGCTGTTCTGTGCTTGCCCCAAATGAATATAAAAATCGCCACGATAGAGTGGGGCAATATTTACACTGGACAATGTGCAAATACTATGGAAAATATGTAAACAAACACTGGTATGAACATCACCCAGCACCGGTTACAGAAATAGAAGATGTAACCATTCTATGGGATTGCACCATCTACACAGACAGAAAAATTGAAGCAAACAGGCCAGACATTATTGTTAAAAACCAGAAGGAGAAAACTTGTCTATTAATTGATATGGCTTGTCCAGCGGATTGTAACATAGCAACCAAGGAATTCGAAAAACTGTCAAAATATAAAGACCTGGAAATTGAAATAGAAAAAATGGGGAAACTGAAAACAAGAGTTGTGCCAGTGATAGTAGGTGCACTTGGAATGATAAAAAATGGAACAAAACAACACATTGAAAGAATCCCTGGAAACCCCAGCTTAAGAGATATACAAAGAACTGACTTATTAAATACAGCCCACACACTAAGGAAAACTTTGTCTATGTTACGCTAGGGATGATAGGGGAGGTGAAATGGATCCATAACAACACGCCACGACTTGCCTTAGGTCTTCCCGCAGACTTGGTTGGTAGTACGACCATAGCAGAAATCGAATTATGATGAAAATTGACAACATAATAATAATAATAATACACGATATAAGAGTTTATCAGAAAAACCTTCATGACTTATAGAACGCTCTCTACCAGCCGTATATTAGCTGAATGAGATCGACATTAGGACAATGATTCATGGCGGATAAAACAAAATCACCGTACCGAGTTCGAATTCTAGCTGAGCTTGTTTCTTGTTGAACTTCACATTAGTGACTTTAGGAAGACATTAATTAACTTCTGTCTGTCCAATCATTAGATGGCAAAAACATTAGATGGCATGGAGCACAAGCTAGAGAGTGTGTGAATGAGCAATTGGGAAAACTGTATAACGGTAGAGACAGTAACAAAAAACAAGTTTCATCCATTAAGCTTGATTTTTTTTGTCGGCTTACAAAGAAAAATGATAACAATAATACTTCTTTCAGTGTCATGGTCCTTCATCGGACTCTCATGAGGATATTTCACCGATCACTAAAATCTTAGCTTGTTCAAGACTAGAGTCAACCTTTTTCTTCCCCATATATCTCCATAAACTGCTACTTACTTTGTAACCCTTCTATCTCGAGTGGCCACCGCGCCTAATAAAAAGTGAACCTTACTGTATAAGGAAATATAAAAAAAATTCTTCACAATAATAGCTCGCTGAATAGACTAAAATAAATTATTATCCATATATTTTGGTAACAGATTATCAATAAATAAACAAAGAAATAAATGGACACTTTACCTTTCTTGAGAATATTCCTTTGGTATTGTCCAAGAGTACAATTCCAGCGTTCGTAGCGGAACTGTTTTTGACAAGCCATAACGGAGAGTCGCATCGCCGTATTCAGAATCTGTGGCACTCCTCGGCCGCGTTTACACATTTTCAGTTGTTTACGATGAAGTTTGAACATATCGCATAGCTGGGCAGGACTCAGCTGTCCGCTGTCCATTCGATCTTCGATACTGTTCGCGTGGTTCCCCATCCCCAGCAATGGCAGCAATTTTCTCGACGTCAGGCTGATCACAAAATAAAACGCAGCAATTATAGCCATGGAATTAATAAAGACATCAAAATAACAACAACAACAACAACACAGACAAAAAAATTGAAGCAAACAGGCCAGACATTATTGTTAAAAACCAGAAGGAGAAAACTTGTCTATTAATTGATATGGCTTGTCCAGCGGATTGTAACATAGCAATCAAGGAATTTGAAAAACTGTCAAAATATAAAGACCTGGAAATTGAAATAGAAAAAATGTGGAAATTGAAAACAAGAGTTGTGCCAGTGATAGTAGGTGCACTTGGAATGATAAAAAATGGAACAAAACAACACATTGAAAGAATCCCTGGAAACCCCAGCTTAAGAGATATACAAAAAATTGTATTATTAAGTACAGCCCACACACTAAGGAAAACGTTATCTATGTAATGCTGGGGATGATAGGGAGGATAGAAAAACATGAAATGGAGTCATAACAACACGCCACTACCTGCCTTAGGTCTCCCCGCAGACTTGGTTGGTAGTGAGACCAATGCAGAAATCTAAATATGATGAAAAATGACACAATAATAATAATAACCGATCTGAATTCACAAAACAGCATATCCGCCATAAACACGTTCGTTGTCCCCTGTGTTGCAATAAAGCATCAGCAATGCTGACCATAGCTGACATGGAAGCCCTCACTTACGATAATATGCATCATTCTAAAGCCGATATTGATCGGCCATATGAGCCCAGATCTGAAAGAGGTGGAGGATTTGTTCAACTAGAATCAACATTTCTTTTTTAAATCATTTCACGCCAAGCGACAATGCCACTATAAAGTTGTGGGGGATGGTTACAGGGCGTAAAAGAGAATGAACACAGAATGAATGGGAATACTGAAGTGAAATGATTACAAAATGATTGAAAAGGGAAAGACGAAAAGAAACAGAGTTCAAGAATACAGAAAATGGTAAATGATGTCGCATTTAAACTTTTGATGATTGTAGTTATCATGGAATCAAGAAACCGGGAATTCCACAGGTAAGAATTGCGAGAAAAAAAACTGTTAGAGTAGAAGTGGCGGACTGTTGAATCTAGTTGGGTCAACATTAAATTGGTGAGACCTAGTTGCCAATCTAGTAGCACGCTAAAATTCATATATTATATAAATTTTAACAATAGGTTTACAGAGATACCTGTAAACTACAGAAAATGAATGATGATCTATGTCAAGAGCTAACAGTTGTCCTCAGCGGATTACCGTACTTGTGAATTTTGGGGAGACCATATATGTGAGGTTGTTTTCTGTAACGTTGCCTGTATGTTTTAGGTGAGAATTGCTCCGTGTTTTTGATAAGGTTCTGCGACAGTTGCCGATCTGTCTCTAATGTTAGATCTTTCTTACTATAGCTACTATTTCTAATGTGGTCTTTTGTTTTGTCCATCACTTACATTGCCTTTATCAGCTGGTGATATAATGACGTCGTCATTTCTCAGTTGAATTTTGATTGCCAGCCTCTCCACTTTTGTGATGTTTGACTTAGACGGCTTGGCTTTGTCCACTGTGTCTAACTTTCCATCTAGGATCCTCCACCCGAGATCGAAGAATATTTAAGGAATATAGAAAGGCAGAAATTAATTCTGCTACCCTGTTCATTTGTAATTTAAGCCTTTTTGGCGAGACCATGTGAAGTAGCTTCTTAGGTGGGAAGCGGTCTTGATTATGATCTACGGCTGTTGTCGTTCTTTTTTCAACAGTAAATCTTTCTTTATTTTACTATAGCTACCATTTCTAATGATTTCTCCGATTTTACTATATTCTTACTTTATTCCTCTCTTAACGAATAAATTATTTCAGTAATTCTCTATATTGAGTGGCTCTTGGGCATAAGTGGACAATAGTAATAAAAATATCTATTACCAGATTTCAAGAGTTCGTTTTCTTTCAAGAAGGAACTAAAAAGCATTTTAAGTGTTGACAAATAACATTCCAATGGGCGTGAACGAACGAGAACAACGTGGTCATGCGTATAGGGCTATGCACATAGATCAAGACGCATGCGCACCTCATTTCCTGCACGTGTTTTGCATAACAACCTACAAGTGTTGACTTGGAACCGATTTGTTGAGCGGCTTGACACGAACATAAACATCTGTGATCGTATATAAAAGAGTCACGTAACAAGTAAACTAAATATGTCTGTGTTAAAACAGATGGAGCCGATGTTACTCTCCAAAAGCCGACTGTTACGAATCTTCTTCTATGTGCCATGTCCTTTCAGGACGTAGGCGATCATGGTCTTCCACGTTTCTCTATCCCTGGTGGCTATTAGCACGTTTTCTCCTGTAACACCACGCAACCCCCGTTCTGCCATCCACCTGATCAGGTCCTTCAAATACGTTATCCGCTGCTTTCCCCTGTCTCTTTTTCCCTCTATCTGACCTGTCAGTATCAGGTTCTCCAAGCTCTCCTTCCTCATTGCATGTCCCAGGAACTTCAGTTGTCTCTTCCTGATGCTCACTATTAATTTCCTTTTTGTTGCCATTCTTTCCAACACCTCATCGTTGCTCACATGATATCCGAAGCATCCTTCTGTAGAAGTTATCCAAATTCAAGAGTTAATAAAGAAAATTACAATCTTCCTTAAAGATTCGAAGTTTAAATTTTGAGATGAGAATATTTATTACTATCAGGTTCGACTGAGAGGCCCCTTTCTACCCTCGATCAGTCTGGCTGATGCAAACATACAGTAGAATGATTCGTATATTCTCTGGATAACATTTTCTGTTGACATGAAGTCGAAAGATTATAGTGAATCATTTGCTTTGTCTACTCCTAAAAAGGTTTTTTTTCCCCCTCTGGGGTGCTAGACAGTTTTTCTCTCCAGAATCTATCTTACATATCTATACGTTTACCATCCGTTCATACCTCGTATTTTGCGACAACATATGCCCGGTACTCCTGCTATATATTTAAAGATTCTTGATAAAATCCAAAGATGAATCAGAAATATTATGAATCCTGACCTGGCATCCCGATTTCCCTCACTATAAACTTGCCTCCCTTCGGCTTTTCTGGAAACATTTTCATCGTAAATGTTCGTATGAGCTTTTCGCAAAGTTACCCACACTTTATGAATATAAGCGCAGTCAGTCAATTAAGTGCCATACGTGATACACGCTTTGGGCGATCATGTCTCGTAAGAGACATGACTGACTGGGTAGAAGATTACGCACTAGGTTGTCATTGCTTTCTGCGGTAGACTGGTTGCCTACCAAGGTTATAAAACCCTATCTGTCCTATTATTTAACCCATAACTGGAGGGAAGAGAAGTATTAATACCTTTCCCAAGAGTATTTCCGCCTAAGTGAAGGCAAGGAATTCAACTGAAATTAGAACTCGGCTCCCCGATTTCTCATTCCGAATCGATATCCACTGCACCACAATGCATATCCATTGAGCTTACAATAATATATGAAATCACATTCTGTAGCTTACGTTAGCAGTCTCTCTCTCTCTTTCTCTCTGCATATATATATATATATATATACAGAGAGAGAGAGAGAGAGAGAGAGAGAGAGAGAGAGAGGAACTATAGTTAATACTGCACAATAACATGTGCATCAAATGAACTGTTCTGGTGTTCAGTTTTTGTGCTCTCTTCCCCATGGTAGTCTCTTCTTTTTATTGGCTGGCCGAAGCAAAGGCTTCCTGGCTGCCTTGTAAAATTTTGCAAAGTAATAATAAAAGAACAATTCTATATTCATTTAGAATTATCTACTTGGCAAGAGTGGCCTAATAATTATGACCGGTAGTAGTGTATATATATATATATATATATATATATATATATATATATATATATATAAAGGACATGACAGTAAAGTTGATGAATAATTAATTTTTACAAGTCTTGTGTATTTCTCTTTTTAATTAAAAGAATTTATAGTTTCAAAATATTTTTTTTAAATTCTTCAAAGACTTCTGGCGTTTAGATCATTAAATTTTTCAGTAATGAATAATCAAAAACTGAAAAACCTAATACAAATCTTCAAGCCCAAAAATCTTTTTTTAAATTTTAATTTTTGTTTCGTTTGTAAAAATATTCATTTTTGATAAGTATGATTTTCCGTAAGTGACATTTGTTATTAAAAGATTAAGGTGTTTCAAGGCTTACATGAAGGAGCACAAACCGTCACATAAACTTTATCGATTGTTGCCAATTCTGTCCAGTGTTTTATTAATATGTTTAAAAATTCAACAGCCTTTTCAAAGCATGCCTTCAAAATTTAAGGTACGTTTTTCTTTCTCATTCTTAGTTTCCTCACTTTACAAAATTAATTTTGAATGTAGGTACCTTCACTAATTCATGAGGTCCTGGGTATGACGGTAAACTGCATCCGGCAGCAAGGCCTCTGATTGGGAGGTTGTGAAGAGCATGGAAACCCCTCTTAATTGCCGTTGTTCCTAGGTCCACTCTGACCCAGAGTGGTAGCACCTGATAGTGTCCCAGCTATAGGCAAATAGTTAACCCCCAAACTGGGGGGTCAAAACACTATGAAAGTATAAAAATAGACTTTTGCAGAAAAATATACATTTTTGAAAGAAAAAAATTATTACCATAACACATTTTTAAAGAAAAAAATTATTTTCAGCAAAACATTTTTGAATACAAAACTAGAAAGCATTTTCAGTTTTCTAAAATAAAAAAAGAATAAAAACAAATAAATATTAAGATCTAACTTAATCAACCTTCTCACTATAACCAAGCATTAAAAACAAACAACCTTAAAACGCCACATTTTGGTATTACATAACCCACAGAGGTTGATATGCAGTTAAACAAAACTCAAACTAATTCATGATATCCAAGCCTTAAAAAGGTTAAATTAAAAAAAATAAATTTAAAAAAAGCTTTCATACTTCAACATAAAAATTTTTATGAAAATAAACTTCGATTTTATTAAATTTGGGGAATTATCATGTGTGGTCATTTTTTATCAAATATCTGGAAATTACCTAAATGACCATCAAAAAGGTTTTACTTTTTTTCTTGTTTTTTTTTTTGACAAACGAGAATAAGCAAAATTTAAAGAAATAAGAAAGCTAAGGAATTATTATCTCAATTATTAAATATTAAAATCAATTTAAGAAAATTTTATATGATTTTAAAATAAATTTTATTTTTTCAGAAAAACAATGAAGTAACAATGAAGAATGTATGCAGCCAGAATGTTTGGAAAAAAAAGCAGCAATGACTCGACTGAATAAAACACGATGTATAAACGATAGTAATAATGGAAAAAGTATTGAGTCATCGTATTGGGATGAAAAGCATCTATAATAATAAAATGGAATAAAACTAGTAATAAAACAGTAAATAATAAAGGTTGTATAGAACCAAAGTTTTTTTTTATATAAAAAGCAGCAATAAAAGGATGGAAAAAAATTAGGAAGAAAGAAATACAGGAACCTCCAATAAATCAATAAAATAACAGCACAGTATGAATAAAAAAAGGCCACAAACTTAATAAAAAACAACTTTTGCCATCAAAATGTTTATATTATTATCAAGAGGAAATATCAAAGTATTTTTTAATTATTTAAAAAAAAAAATTTAATCCATTCTAACATAGAAAATTTGGTAAAATATCTTGTTTTGATTTTAGCGGATAACGAAAACGTTACGAGAATTTACAATGAAAAACGTAATATTACATAACTCAGATTTTTTTCCGGTGAAAAACACAATTTGGACATTCGTGCAAAAATGAAATAATAGTCGGATTTTAATGAAACTTTCAGGAGTTATTTGTAGATGAATGAGATTAATTTTTCTATTATTATTTTTAAAAAATCTTGGTAAAAATATTTTTTGCGGACCTGAAATAGACTACCACTAAGTTTAATTTCGTTGTTTTAATTTTTTTTTTTTTACTTTTTTCAGCGCAGTCCTATCGATTATCCTTTTAGCTTTACGATTAACAAAAAGTTTTTTTTTTTTAAATTTCAATATTTAAACATTTTCTGGGTGGAGGGATCATTTTCTCATACGATGTTATAGTTAATCGAGCCTCCATTTTGAAACCAGTCGCCGGTGCGACATTACCGCCACCTGTAAATTTGTATTTGTTCATTTTCAAATTTTTGGGATTTTTTTCAGTGCAATATTACCTTTTACACCTTAAACTTTACGAATGACAAAAAAAAAAAAAAAAAATTGGAAAATTTCAAAATTTAGACGATTTGGGTGGGTGGGGGTAGTTTCTCAGACAACCTTATAGTGGATTGAAAATGGGAGATCGATTTACTTTAACGTTGTATGAAAAACTGACCCCCCGCCCCAAGTGTGTTTAAATATTTGAAGTTTTTAGACAAAAATGGTTTTATTAGTTAAACGCAGGACTCATTGGAGATTGTAAATCATGTATTATTTTTTTAAATTATTTAGCCCCTTTTTCTGAAAATCTGCTCTAAATAGTAAAATAAAAAATGCAGTAAAACTATGACATTATTTAATTAGATATGCTTTTAATTGCTTCAATCAATAATATAACTGTTAGACATTATAGTCTGAAGAGAAAAAGGTTTCGATTAATAATGTAATTTAAAAAAATTGTTTTCATTTTTGTTTTTTTAATTATAGCAATTTGATAAAGTTTCAAAAATATTTTTAAAATATTTCCATTCTTGTGGACGTTAGACTGACAGGTTACATAATTAAGAAGACTATTTACTAATCGAAAATTGAAAAGTTTAATACAAATGATTTAGCCATCGGATTTTTAAATTAATTTTCATGTGTGTGTGTGTGTGTGTGTGTGTGTGTGTGTGTGTGTGTGTGCATTGGAAGTGTTTTTTGTATGGTAATTTCTATGTGTAAATTAAAGGGGCATTTGTTTGCCCTTTGCCTGAAAAAGTTTGTACAATTATGGCACTTGTGATCGTCATCCGCTTATCTTATCTCGATCTGTCAACACATTTCAATTATGGTGGATAGGTCTGAAAGGTCAACGCTGTGTTTAAAAAAAGTTTTATTCTAAAATTCATGCTAAAAATAAGAAATATTTGTGTAAATCAAATTAATTTAACATTAAATTTGATAATTGTACAAAAATAAGGTGTCACAGACGTATATTTTATTTTTGCAAGAATTTTAAAACTTTTGCTTACAAATCTGTCGATCGTTCAAAAATTTAAAAATTTAAAAAAATCTCAAAATTTTATATTCTAATCAATATATTTTCTGGAAATAGTAAATTTAATCATTTAGCTTTCAATTAAAACTAAAATGAAAGTTTCAAGAAAACCTTTTTTATTTTTAAAAATTCAATTTAAAATTTAGATGTCGAAAAAGAGTGAAGGTAACTATAATAATAGTTATAATTAATGTATATGATAAAAGTATAGGAAAATATTCAACAATAATTAGACGGAATGAAACTAGTAATAAAAAACAAGTAATAATGAAAACATATTGAGACGTTTGTTGGGTTAAATAGCAACAATACATAGATGGAATTAAACAAGTAATACCATAAAAGTAACTGTGAATAATGCATTGCGACAGAATTTGGGAGGAATAAAAAGCAACTCTAATAAGATTGAATAAAACTAGTCATAAAATAATAGTAATAATGAAAAGTGTAATGAGCAATGGTATTAGGACAAAAATCAGCTATAATAAAATGGAGTAAAATTAGTAAAATACTAGTGATCATGAAGAGTGTATAGAGTCAGTGTACTGCGATAAAAAGCAACTATAATAAGATCAAATAAAATTAGTAATAAATTAATAGTAATAATGAAAAATATATAGAGTCAGTGTGCTGAGCTAAAAATAACAGTGCATTGATTCAATAAACTACGTAAGAAAATAATTGTAATATTGAAGAGTGTATAGCGCCAGAGAGTTGCCATAAAAAGTAGCCGTAATAAAACTAATAAGAATATAATAGCAATAATGAATAGCGTGTTTAGCCAGAGTGTTGTGAGAAAAAATCAACAATATAAGGGTTCTATAAAACAACGTATTGGATAATAAAATAACGATAACAGAGTGTAATTTTATTAAAATATCTATAAAAAAATTTCAATAGAAGTTACTTTACTGTAATCTTATAACATATTAAGCGGCGTATGCACAGACCATAACCAAAATACTGTACGCTATTTTTGTGAGAGATTTTGAAAGAGAAAATGTTTGTTTTTATTACTGAAAAATCATGGCTTCTGTGTCCATTTAAACAGAAAAGACCAACTGAGTAAGGCCAGAAATTTCGTTATTAGGTCTCGGGATACGACAACAAACCTACCTAGTACACGCACACACAATTACTGCTACAACTACCAGCTTAAGCTGCTACTGATACGGTAATGCTATAGGCTTTCTCCTCTTACTCTCTCACTCTTTACTATCCTTCCGTTTGAGAAAGGTGAGAGAAAGGCTAAGGAGAGGAGCGTTTAAAAAGATAGAGGGGAATGAAAAGCTCGTATGGAGAGTAAGTGGCGTAACGGACGGAGAAATTAAGTAACTAACTAAGGAACAAGCAGAATTATTTTGTGATGTATTTTTAATTGTCCCTTAAATATCGCGTAGTAGGTCTACTTCTATATTCTCGCGATATTTTGCGGTATCTATTTAAATTGTGATGACTAATAAAACGACGTTTCTCATTTGTATTCTATAATTTTGTATTGTGCGGTTTACCTGGTGTGTTTTCAGTTGTAAACACTTTATTGCGTGTTATTGATTTATAAATATTTTGTAGTTGTGTTTTGATGCTTATATGAAGCTACTGGATTAGATATTTTAATGAACACAACAGAGCTTCTCTACAGATCAGTAAATTTTTATTTCCAATAATATGTAAGCAACAATAGTTTAATACCTCAGCTATGTTTTGGCCGATGTACATATCACCCAGTAGTCATGTGTATGACGGTAAATTGCATCCGGCAGCAAGGCCTCTGATTGGGAGGCTGTGAGGAGCATAGAACCACCTCTTAATTGCTGTTGTTTTCAGGTCTACCCAGACATTGGGTGGTAGCACCTGTTAGGGTCCCAGCAATGGGCAAATAGTTAACCACCAAACTGGGGTCAAAACACTATGAAAGCATAGAAATACACTTTTATAGAAATATATACATAAAAATAGATTTTTATAGAAAAATATACATTTTCGTAGGAAAAATATTACCAACAATATTTTTTTGAAGAAAAAAATATTACCATAACACATTTATGAAGGCTTACGGCCTGTCACGTTGAATACACCGGTTCTCGCTCGATCACTGAAGTTAAGCAACGTTGAGCCTGGCCAGTACTTAGATGGGTGACCGCTTGGGAATACCAGGTACTGTAAGCGTTTAGTGACGGATGTGCGTTGTGGTGCAGTGGATATCGGCTCAGAAAGAGAAATCGATGAGCCGAGTTCGAATTCCAGTTGAATGCCCTGCATTCACTTAAGCACTGGTACCCATGGGAAAGGTATTAATCCGTCCCTTCCCTTCAGTTATGGGTTAAATAACAAGGGTAGGACTTGGGGACCCTGTCCTTAAAAACAAATCCCAATGAATCTTGATACTCGAAAAGAAAAAATATTACTAGACATAAAAACGTAATAAAAAATCAACAACAATAAATTGTTGAAAGAAAAAGGTATTACCAGCAATCAAAAAAAAAAATAGTTGGCAATAAATGACCCGCCGAGGTTGATATGCCATAAAACAAACAAACCAACCAACCAAAATCATCTTTTCAGTGATATTTGAATCTGAACGCTCATGTTTTTTTTTTGTTTTGTTTTTTTTGCTATTGTGAAAACTGATTATCAAAATAAGGTGCGTTAATCCAATCAGTAGTAATATTATAATGTTTTCCATTTTTCATAATGGTGAAATACTTGTCTTTTCTGATACTGATTTAGTATGGACAAGATTAGTTTGAAGATAAAGATACGTCATCATTTCTTATAAATATATATGTGCAGGTGTAAATGTCGTTTTGTTGGTATATATTTGTGTTTGCTTTCTGTGCAGGTGTAAATGTTAATGATGACATTCTGTATTTCAATTACTGTAGAAACGTTGTCGTAGGTAAAATGTTCGTGTTATCATCATAGTAGTGACCAGGTAGCGTCAATGATATGCCGAAAGCCATTTCAGCTGGCGTACAACCCTAATCCTTTTTTACTATACTTCTGATTAATAAAAGTCAGCCAGTTAAGTGCCATACGTGATACACGCTTTGGGTGATCATGTCTCGTAAGAGACATGCCTGACTGGGGAGAAGATTATCCCGCAGTAGATCGCCATTGCTTTCTGCGGTAGACTGTTTGTCAGCCAAGGCTATAGAACCCAATCTGTCCTGTTATTTAACCAATAACTGGAGGGAAGAGACGGATTAATACCTTTCCCAACGGTATTTATCCGTAAGTGAATGCAAGGAATTCAACTGGAATTCGAACTCGGCTCCCCGATTTATCGTTTTGAGTCGATATCCACTGCACCACAACGCACAACCTGATTAATAAAAGTACCAGAGATAAATTATCTCCCCAATCAGTTTTGTTTCGTTTTTATCGCAAGAGCTACTTTTAACTGTCTGTGGAAACATTCTACCATCCTATTTGCACAAGGCTGTCGTTTTTATGCGTCTAGTTCTGAGTAGAGGATTGAACTCTAAATAATACAATCTCCAGGGGTTTAAATGTAAGGTCAATAGACACCTCCTATCACACTAACTTGCATCTATTCTCCCAACACTCTCACCATCTACCCAACCCTCATTCTCGGTATCCTTACCCGTCTAGACACCTCCTATCACACTAACTTGCATCTATTCTCCCAACACTCTCACCATCTACCCAACCCTCATTCTCGGTATCTCACTCTGCCTGTATTGAATCTCCTATCACACTAATCCTGTGCATCTATTCTCCAACACCTCGCCATCTACCCAACCCTACCTCGGTATCCCAACCTGCTCATCACCCTCCTCTGACTTTTCCTATCTAACCATCCTTTCACCACTCTATAACCCTCTGCGCAATAGTGCATAAGCGGAAATGCCTTGCTCAGGGTGAAACGATTATAAAAAAATTATAGACTGGAACTGATCTCCTCTGTCTCTTATGAGTACTGAAGGGACTCCAAATATTACAATCCAATCACTAAGGATAAGGTTGACTATTGTTACGTCCGTGGCATCTTTGATTGCTATTGCAGCAGGCTACCGGGTATACATCTCTATGATTGTAAGTATAAATGAATATTTTTTAGAACTAGGTAAGGGTCCTACAGTATCAACGTGCAGGTTTGTGAATCGTGTGTCTGGTGTGCTAAATGTACCTGCAGGTAATTTGTTATTTATGTTGTTCTTCTGGAATGTGTTGTGGATCTTCGTCGCCAATTTTTTGTGGTGTTATTCTGGCGAAGCTTCGCCGCCATTTTGTAGTGACCGGTTTGGCCGGAAGTAAGACACGGAACACACAAGGTAGGTTCAAACAGTGTATTAGAATAACAAGAACTTATGTACAACGTAAATGTTAGTAATTAAGTAAATAGAAATAAGTAAAGTTCGCACGGTACAGTTACGCTGCTTATTGCCTGAATCGTAGCTGGCTTTAACTGCGCACCTAACTGCTTCCTAACTGCCTACCAAAAGTCACGTAGGTAATTATATATAAAAAGAGGAAGAATTCATTCCTCGTAGAAGGGCACAATAACAGAATGATAAGCAAAGTTTTTTATCGAATTTAATATATCGGTTGACCTGCTGGCCAGACAAAACGTTCCGTAACTGACCTCACAGTTGCACGTTTTCCTGGTTACGACAATTTATCAGAATGTTAGAATATTTGCTGTCTCAACTTTGATATTATGTAAGGCCGAGTTTGAGTTTATGAGATCTCGCAATAAAATTTTGTATCACTTAATGAAACAGGTAGTTGAACTAATTTTAATGGTGTGTTTTGTTATACTTCTTGTGGTCAAGTTTTCGTGATTAAGTCTTTAGCAATTAATTCGAGATTTAAAGAACTAGAATCTAAAGAAGCAATTGTGGAATGTGATAGTGTATCTGCTACTATATTTTCTTGGCCTGTCACATATCTGATGTCTGAAGAGAATTGCGAAATGTAATCCAGATGTCCGATTTCCCGTGGATTATATTTGTCAGTATCTGCGTGTAATGCATATATTAATGTTTTATGGTTTGTAAGCCCTCCAGAAGGTGTTGAGAATGATTGATGGAAAGTTATACTGCTAATAAACTCCTAGAAAAAGTGTTGTACTTAAATTAGTGCCCTATTTTGTTTAACGGAGAAGAAATATATTATGATTGATGGAAGTTATATTGCTAATAGCTCCCTAGAAAAAGGTGCTGTAACTAATTTGTGCTTTATTTAGTCTAGTAGAGAAGAAATATATGAGTGTGATTTGTTTGTTCGAAATTGGGTGGATAACTGCACCCACAGCTGTTGACGAAGCATTTGTTGTGATGATTTTTTTATCTTTCCTAAACCTTGTTCCAACATTCATTTATTCCAGCTCATTCTTCTTCTGTGCCTTCAGTAAATTGGCGATCATGGCTCTCCACAATTTCCTGCTCTTTGTAGCTTTTAAGAAAGTTTAACTTTTCGTTATCTCTCCTAAACCTTTTTCTGCCATCCATAAACTCATCATCCAAATTCTGATTAATAAGGCTCGTAGCGGAATCAGACCGGAAGCAGGACAAGAACAGTACCATTTCGTCAAAGACATTGGGACAAGGAACAGAAAATTTATGCTTAGAATGCCACCAGAAAGGGTAGTAGAAACGCAGAATGACGTGTACCTGTGTTTCATTGACTACGCAAAGTTTATCGACAAAGTACGTCGCAAAGACCTAATAGAGACGCTTAATTTCCTCGCTATCCTTGATGTAATTCAGCTTAGTTAAGTAAAGCGGTTTTGGCATTACTGAATGCTGCAAGAGTATTTTCCTAAAACGTAAATCTTTGGTCTTGTTCTTGAGTAGATTTTTGAAGAATGATAGTACCGCTCAACAATTGGGTATAAATTTCCTGTAATAATTGATAAGGCCTATAAATATTCGCAGTTGTCTTAGTGACACGTTTTTTTTTTAATCGTTTCACCCCAAGCAAGGCGGTAACGCCACTGGTGCGCAGGGGGCTACATAGGAGTAAAAGATTAGATTGGAGGAGAGTAAAGCGAAAGACGAACCAGTTACAATAGGTGTCAGAGAAAGGAGCAAGAGAAGGATGGGAATACAGGTATGATGACAATTGCAAAGGTAGAGAGAAAGGCAAATATATACAGGGTGATGTAGAAAGAACTGGAGTCAAGTGGTTAAGAAATGTTTATTGATATTGCATTTAGTTTCCTGGAGGTTGTAGCCGTCAGGAAAGCAAAGATATGGAAGAGAGTTTCATAGGCGGGAAATGCGAGGAAAGAAGTCTTAAGTTCGTTAGAGCAGAAGCCATGAAAATATTTATATATGATGGAGTAGAATTGTCTGCTGCATTTGGTTGATCTAACTGTGAATGGGTAGGACCCAGTTGCCAGTCTGGTTGCACGAGTAAACTCCTGTGGCAGGGGCATCAGTGACTTAAGTTCGTCGGAGCAGAAGCCATGAAAATATTTATAGAACAGACAGAGGAAAGCCACATCCCGTCGGTGAGAAAGTGGCTGGAGTCGAACCGTCAAATCGGTACCTATCACATTGCAGATTCTCCTTTAGAGCCTTTGCGAAATTTGGTAATTGTTTTGTCTGGTAAATGTAAAACATCATCTATGTAGCCGATAATGGCCTTCCACGTTTCCCTATCCCTTGTCGCTATTAATACCACTTCTCCTGTGATTCCCACTAAATCACTGCTCCAACATTTATCTGGTTAAGTCCACCAAGTATGTCATGCGTTTCTTTCCCTTGTCTCTCTTCTCCTCTTATCCGTCCATCAGGTTCTCCAAGCCTTCCTTTCTCATTACATGTCCTAAAAACTTCAGCTGACTTTTCCTGATGTTAAGTATAAGTTTTCTTCTTGTATCCATCCTCTCCAAAACCTCGTCGTTGCTCATGTATTCTGTCTATTATATCCTCAGCATGCTTCTGTAGAACCGCATTTCGGTTACTTCAAGTCTTTCTTTCATATTTGATAAGATTATCCAGCATTCGTTGCCATACTGAAGGACAGACATCACATACTAATCCACAACTCTTTTCTTTGTTTCCAGTGAAATTGTCCTGTCTCTTAATACTTTACTCAGCTTCTAGAAAACACCTTGGCTATGCAAATACCCCTTTGGATCTCCGTATTGAACTTTCCGTTTTCTGTTAAAACAATTCCAAGGTATTTAAATTCCAGCAACCGTTTGATTTTAACATCGCCAACTTATAGTTGGCATGTTCGGCTCTTTTCACCGATTACCATGGAATCTGTTTTCTTATAGTTTATAAGTAGTCATTTCTTTCCGCTTTCTTTAACTGTTTCCCGTAAAACGTCCTGTAGTTTTTTTTTATATACTTTCTATCAGCACTGTGTCATCTGCATATCTTATATTGTTCAGATTTCGGTCCCCAATGACGTATACTGGCAGTACTTCTAGAGCTCTCAGAATTGTCTCGTTGTATTACTTGAATAGATCTGGTGAGAAGATACATCCTTGTCTTACACACTTTTCTATCTTTGTGTATTTGCTGAACTCGTTTCTTGTCCGTATGCAAACAGTTTGCTGCCAGTAGAGTTTTTTTTTCTTTGTTTTTATAATCGTTTCACCCCAAGCTAGGCAGTACCGCTACTGATGCGCAGGGGCTACATATGAGGAGAGTAGGAGATTACATAAGAGGAAAGCGAAGAGAAAGAGGAACCGGTTACAGGGGATGTCAGAGTAGGTTAAGAGACGGATGGGAATACTGGTGTGAAGTGTGTTACGTGAGAGTAGAGTGAAAAGGGAGAAAAACAAGATACAGGGGATGTCAGAGAATGGGTAAGAGAAGGAAGGGAATACTGATGGGAACAAAGTTACGTGAGAGTAGAGTGAAAAGGGAGAAGAACAAGATACAGGGGGTGTCAGAGAAAAGATAAGAGAAGAATACGAGTGAAAGGGATAAGAGATGGCAATTGACGTTGCATTTAAACTCTTCGAAATTGTAGCTATCAGGGAAGCAAGTATACGGAAGGGAGTTCCATAGGCAGGAAGTGCGAGGAAAGAAGCTATTAGAGTAGAAGTAAGTCTGCATTTGGTTGTTTTAACTGTAAAAGGGTGAGATCTTGTTGCAAGTCTGGTTGCTCGAGTAAATTCATACAGAGAGGCACCAGGAAGATAAGCTCGTCGGAGCAGAAGCCGTGAAAATGTAGAAGAGACAGAGAGAAGTCGCATCCTGTCGTTGAGAAAATGACTGGAGTCGAACTGTCAGGTCGGGATCGATCACATTGCAGGATCCTGTCGAAAATCCCGAGATGAATAGCAGGGATGCCTGACCAGATAGGACAACAATATTCGATTTTTTTCTTGGTTACTTTAAAGACTTTCCGGAATATTGTCTCATTGGTTAAAAAGATCGGGTGAGAAGACATATTCTTGTCTTGCACCCCTTTATATATTTGTGTATCTGCTGAACTGTTTCCTGTCCGTATGAAGGCAGTTTGCTGCGGGTAGATATTATTGATTATTCAAAGGTCTTTCCGGAATTTGCCAAGGTTGCCGAGCATCTCTATCAGGTCTTTGCGACGTACTTTGTCGATAGACTTTGCGTAGTCAGTGAAACACAGGTACACGTCATTCTGCGTTTCTACTGCCCTTTCTGGTGGCATTCTAAGCATAAATTTTCTGTTCCTTGTCCCAATGTCTTTGACGAAATGGTACTGTTCTTGTCCTGCTTCCGGTCTGATTCCGCTACGAGCCTTATTAATCAGAATTTGGATGATGAGTTTATGGATGGCAGAAAAAGGTTTAGGAGAGATAACGAAAAGTTAAACTTTCTTAAAAGCTACAAAGAGCAGGAAATTGTGGAGAGCCATGATCGCCAATTTACTGAAGGCACAGAAGAAGAATGAGCTGGAATAAATGAATGTTGGAACAAGGTTTACGAAAGATAAAAAAAAATTGTAAAGAGCTACAAAGGAGAGGAAATTGTGGAAAGCCACGATTGCCAACGTCCTGAAGGGACACGGCGCATAGAAAAAAAGAAAGAGTTTAAGTAAAATAAATTAATAAATATTGTGTTGCTTATTCCAGTGTCCTTGAAAAAAAGCACTGTTCTTCTATTTCCGGTCTGATTCTGTCTTGCGCTCTATTGATCAGAATTCGTATGATGAATTTTGTCACGTGAATCTTTAAGCTGATTGCTCGGTGGCGTTCACATCCGTTTGCACCTGGCTTCTTAAGCAGTACTATGAAAATCGATCTGCTTAGGTCCGCCGGGATTTCGCCACTGTTGTAGATTTCATTTAAAATTTCTGTGATTATTTTTTTCTACGCCTAAATCGTCTAAGACTACCAACATCTCTATTACAATGCCATCTGAACAAGCTGTTTTATTCCTATTCAGTTTGGCTAGTACAGCTTTCACTTTGGATTTTAATATTTCTGATCCGTCAGTATTTCTGTATATTGTCGGTTGATCTCTCTTGTCGTGAAAGAGATCTCCTATATATTCTTCTCATCATTGAAGTATTTTCTCCTTCTCTAATCCATTCGTGGATTTTATGCATCCCGTTGAAGAGCATGTTTTTTGTTTTGTGAGTTCTCTTATTTTTTTATGCAGGTCTCTATTATGGTTCATGCTCAATCTCTCTATTTCTGCGCATTTCTTATTGAGCCGATCCTCATTTGCCAGTCTGCATTTGCTCCTTATATCCTTCTGTAGTTTTCTGTATTCCGTTCCATACCTTGGCATTGTTTTCTGTCTCTTTTGCGTCATATCGAGAATTTAATCTATGATCCACTCATTTTTCTTTCTACGTCTGTTTTCCTTTGGCTGAGGTCATTTCTCTTCGTGCGTCCCATTTTCAGTTTCTGTTCCCAGTTTGTCCCTTGTATATGTTTTTAACTCTATCCGTGTATTTTTCCTGACGTTTGAGGCCATTCACTGGTCTGTTGTATTTCAGTCAGTGTACTGCACTGGATTTCTTCATTCTTCGCAGTTTCATTTTTAGTTTGCATATAACCGGCAGGTGGTCGCTTCCACAGTCGGTAATTGAATAATTTTTACAAGAAACAGCTGCCCACCAGAATCTCTTGTTTATTGAAATATAATTTCAGAAAACGGAAAGTGTGGCAAAGAGAACCGAAGGCGAATTGGCATGGGGAAGAAGGCGTTCCGGAAGCTGAGTAAGGTATAAGACACAGAAAACTTTCACTAGAAACACAGAAGAGAGTACTAGATTGCTAGGTGATGTTCTTTCTTCATTATGGCAGTGAATGTTGGACAATATCAATAAAGATGAAGAAAACCCTTGAAGCAGCTGAAATGTGGTTCTACAGAAGGATGATGCGGATATCATGGATCGAGCATGTGAGCAATGAGGAGGTTTTGGAAAGGATGAATACGAAAAGGAAATTAATACTGAGCATCAGGAAGAGACAGCTAAAGTTCCTGGGACATGCAATGAGTAAGGAGGGCTTGGAGAACCTGATACTAACAGGCCAGATAGAAGGAAAAGAGACAGGGAAAAGCAGCGGATAACATATTTGAAGGGCCTGAGCAGGTGGATGACAGAACGGGGGTTGCGAGATGTTACAGGAGAAAGTGTGCTAAGAGCCACCAGGGTTTGAGAAATGTGGATGGCCATAATCGCCTACGTCCTGAAAGGATAGAGCACATAGAAGATGAATCAATTTTGATATTTTTGTCTCTTCCTGGACGTCTGTATGTTCAAACTCGTCTTAGGTGTTCTTGAAACCAAGTGTTGGTTATCACCTGGCCATTCGCTGTGCACCATTGAACTTATTTTTCTCCTCGGTCATTGCAATTTTCTTAAACCGAAATTGCCAACTGTTACCCCTGCCGTCTCCTTACCTGCTTTGGCATTCAGCTTTCCCCCATGATTATTCTAATTTCTTGCGATTTTCACTGAGCTTTGGTGCTATCCAGTGTGAAGTAGAAAGATTCTATTTCCGCCTCAGTGCTTTGTGTTGTCAGGCCACACACTACTATAACCGCAATGATGAAGGGCCCTCCTTTCAGTTTGACCATGAGAACGCTTTCACATAACTGGCAGCACCCTAAGTCGCAGTTCTTCAGGTCTCTGTCCAGTATCAAGCCGATTTCCTTTTCACAATTTTTGCTGACTGCGTATATTATCCTGTGGTTGCCACTAACGAAATTTGTTTTTTGGCCATCGAGTTTTGCACACTTCTAGAATACAGTTATTTAATACACTCATGTTCTGTTTGACATCCTCCAGCTGTCACGTCAATAAAAAGGCATTCTCACGTATAATCCGAACGGTGTTATCAGAGAAGTTTTGTTGCTGTTCTCCTCGGAATCTGGTGCTTAGTAATGCGCATTCAACATGTTTAGCTTCCAGAAAATAAAAGTGCTTTGGAGACCTCTTGCAACATCGTATATATGTGGGATCGTCTATCTATCAGGGATAGTTTTAGCGTTCAATCTACGGATATTGCCACATGGACGCCATGCTGTCGTGTTGGTTTTTGACCCATGTGCAAAGATGATGACCATGTGCATTTGGATGGATGCATGTTTCCCAACAGTAACATTTGCTGGAACTCTGCCTTGGTTATTTTATATTTGCCATGTTTTAATCGTCTTGGCGTAAAATGTGTCGGTGATCCTGTAATTTTTATAAGGTGTTTGGCACTGTGTTTTTAAAAGGTTGAGTAATTTTCATATATCGTTGTATTAATTCCTTAATACCGTTATCTAGTGGTAGGGCAGTACTAATTCCAGGTTACTGGTATCGGGTACAAATTCCTCTCACAAGATGTTCCGTCATATTTTCAACAAGGGAATGAGTGGTCACGTTGACCAATAAGATAAATCTAGATAAAAAGTCAGCACCTAATATTGGTATGGAAACGTTGGACTGGGTGAAAAACCACAGAAAATTTCGCCAAGTCGATGTTCACTACTTTTTCACTAAAGTATTAATTTTTGTAAATTGTCCGTTTGAAGTTTTTAGTTTTGAAATTTTTTGGAATTTATTTTTATTTTTTATTTTATTTTATTTATTCTATTTTTTACCTGGTGGTAAAACACTCATTTCCGCTCTGGTGTCTGTTAAAATTTATATTGGTGATTTCTATCCACGTTATAAAACAGAGGATCCTTTTGCAACAGTTATCGTCTCTACTGGTTGGAATTTTTCAATTCTGTGTTTAAAAATAGTTTTATTCTAAATTTCATGCTATAAATAAGTAATAACTATGTAAATCAGATTAACATTAAATTCGCTCAAAAATGGCGGATGAAAATCAAAAATTAAAAAAAAAATCTCAAAATGTTAGATTCAAATCAATAAAATTTCCGTTTGAAATACTCCAGTGTATTTTTCCTTACTAATTAATCATTTAGCTTTCAATTAAAACCAAAGCAAAAGTTTCAAGAACGATTTTTTTTTTTCATTTTCAAAAATACAATTTAAAAGTTAGCTATCGAAAAGGAGTGGAGGTTTCTACTCAACATCGTCTCGTTTAAAATCCCGGTTCGTTTAATAATGGCCGTTTTCAATTCATCGTAACAGTTTTCTTTTGGCATTGTCTCGAGTAAGTCTATAACCTCTTATATAATTTTTCCATTTCTCATTTTATATAACAAGTATACATCAAGATGGTTGAATGTATTGAACGAGTAAAGACATTTTGTGGATATTAATAAATTTCTTTGAAAGAATATAAACTGTTTCGGACACGTATGTAAGAACGATCAAACGTGGTTATCTTTGTATGTCTATGTGCAGTAGTAACGTGAATAAAGAAGATAGGTAGAATTTAGTTCTTTCTGTAGACAGTAACGTCGTAGTTTTAGGCGGTCTCATTGTAGTTAGATCAATGCTCTTTCGTCTGGACGTGAATGGGATCTTGAAAAACTTGTATTAAAGTAATAGTAAAAATAAAGAGTGTATTGCGTCAGTGTAAGTATAAAAAGCAACAATGACTAAAATAAAACTGGTAATAAAATAATTATAATAATAAAGAGTGTATTGCGCCAGAGTGTTAGAATAAAAAATAAGATGGACTATAACTAGTAAATAAATATTACTAATAGTGGAGTGTATATTACACCAGAGTGCTTGGACAAAAAGCAACAAAAATAACAAAGAATAACACTAGTTATAAAATAATATCTATAATAATGAGTGTATAGTGTCAGACTATCGGGATAAACAAGTAACAATAATGAAATGGAATAAAACAAGTAATGAAATAATAATGAAAATGAATAATGTATTGCGCCAGAGTTTTGTGATAAAAAGTTACAATAAAAAAAATTAAACAAATCTAGTTCTAAAATAATAGTAATTATGAAGAATGTCTTGATCCAAAATGTTGGGATAAAAAACAAAATTTATAGGATAGAATAAAACTAGTAATAAAATAATAGTAATAATGAAGAATGTATAGAGCTGGAATCTTCGGATACAAAGCAACAATAAATAGATGGAATAAAGCTATTAATAAAATAATAGTAACCCAAAATGCCAAGTACAGGTGGTGAATATTAAAATCAAGCAGGTACAAAAATTTAAATATCCGGGAAGTTTTCTAACCGAACACGGAAAGTGCGACACAGAGATCCAAAGGCGAATTGGCATGGCGAAGACACAGGACAATTTCACTAGAAACAAAGAAGAGAGTACTGGATTGCTATGTGATGTCAGTTCTTCAATATGGCAGTGAATGTTGGACAATATCAACAAAGATGAAGGAAAAACTTGAAGCAGCTGAAATGTGGTTCTACAGAAGGATGATGCGAATATTATGGGCCGAGCATGTGAGCAATGACGAGGTGTTGGAAAAAATGGAAACGAAAAGGAAATTAATATTGAGCATCAGAAAGAGACAACTGAAGTTCTTGGGACAAGCAATGAGGGAGGAGGGCTTGGAGAACCTGATACTAACAGGCCAGATAGAGGGAAAAAGAGACAGGGGAAAGCATCGGATAAAATATTTGAAGGGCCTGAGCAGGTAGATGACAGAACTGGGGCTGTGAGATGTTACAAGAAAAAGCATGCTAAGAGCCAACAGAGACAGGGAGACGTGGAAGGCCATGATCGTCTACGTCCTGAAAGGACAAGGCACATAAAAGAAGAAGAAGAATAACGAAGTGTGTATTACACCTGTTTGTTGCAATAAAAAGCAACAATAATAAAATGGTTTAAAACCCGTTTTAAAATAATAGTAATAATGAAGAGTATATTGAAGCCAGAATGTTATGGTAAAAAGTAACAATAATAAAATGGTTTAAAACCCGTTTTAAAATAATAGTAATAATGAAGAGTATATTGAAGCCAGAATGTTATGGTAAAAAGTAACAATAATAAACTGGTTTAAAACCCGTTTTAAAATAATAGTAATAATGAAGAGTATATTGAAGCCATAATGTTATGGTAAAAAGTAACAATAAAAAAATGGTTTAAAACCCGTTTTAAAATAATAGTAATAATGAAGAGTATATTGAAGCCAGAATGTTATGGTAAAAAGTAACAATAATAAAATGGTTTAAAACCCGTTTTAAAATAATAGTAATAATGAAGAGTATATTGAAGCCAGAATGTTATGGTAAAAAGTAACAATAATAAAATGGTTTAAAACCCGTTTTAAAATAATAGTAATAATGAAGAGTATATTGAAGCCAGAATGTTATGGTAAAAAGTAACAATAATAAAATGGTTTAAAACCCGTTTTAAAATAATAGTAATAATGAAGAGTATATTGAAGCCAGAATGTTATGGTAAAAAGTAACAATAATAAAATGGTTTAAAACCCGTTTTAAAATAATAGTAATAATGAAGAGTATATTGAAGCCATAATGTTATGGTAAAAAGTAACAATAAAAAAATGGTTTAAAACCCGTTTTAAAATAATAGTAATAATGAAGAGTATATTGAAGCCAGAATGTTATGGTAAAAAGTAACAATAATAAAATGGTTTAAAACCCGTTTTAAAATAATAGTAATAATGAAGAGTATATTGAAGCCAGAATGTTATGGTAAAAAGTAACAATAATAAAATGGTTTAAAACCCGTTTTAAAATAATAGTAATAATGAAGAGTATATTGAAGCCAGAATGTTATGGTAAAAAGTAACAATAATAAAATAGAATCAAATTTGCGAAAAAATAATAATTATAAGGAAGAATGTTTTGCGCCAGAGTTTTGAAAGCAACAATTCGATTAGTCTTTCTTTCTTTTTTAGTGATAAAATTTTCTTTCATTTTCCTTTCTTTCTTTTTTATTCATTACTTCTTTATTTCTCAATCGTTTAGTATTTTTCTCCCTTTTTCTCCCTTTTCCTTTTTTCCTTCCTTCCTTCCTTCCCTTTTATTTTTCAGGTTTCCTTCTTATTTTAATTTATTGTTTTCTTTCTTTTTCTCCCCGTCGTTTAATTTCTGTTTCGTATTCGATATTTTAATACTTTTCATTTCATGATTGAATTTTACTTGGTAAATGTTCGTTTTAACTCCCGACGGCTTTTCCCCTTCAAATTTATCCAAAATAGCATGTATATGCTGAACTCAAATCAACAATTAGTTATTGAAGAAACTTGCCTTTTTTTTTATCTAAATGCCCATAAAAAAATGAACTATATCTTGGAATTTTTTTCCCCGTAAAATTATGTAATTAACTGCAGAATGACGTTCTACGTAGGCGACAAATTTCTGTCGATTTTTGGTCGATTTCTTCCTTTACTGAAACTTCCGGCGATGTACTTCCTGTCATGAAAGTAATGCGCTATTGTATTTCTACGCTTATTTATTTCATGACAGGAAGTACATAGCCGGAATTTTCAGGAAAGGAAGAAAATCGACCGAAAATCGACAGAAATTTGTTGCCTACGCAGAACGTCATTCTGCAGTTAATTACATGAATTCGTAAGAGTTACGCGAGAGAAAAAGTGCGAGATATAGTTCGTTTTTTTATGGACTTTCAAAGCAGAAAAGGTAGGTTTCTTCAATAACTAATTGTTGATTTGAGTTCAGTATATACATTTGCACAGAAATAATGCTATTTTGGATAAATTTGAAGGGAAAACGCCGTCGGCACCTAAAACAAAAATTTACCTTTTATTTAGGTACCTCCACTCATTTTCGATAACTAACTTTTTAATTAAAGTTTTAAAAATAAAAATAAAAATTCTTGAAATTTATATTTTAGTTTTAATTGAAAGCTAAATGATTACCGTTACTATTTCCAGTAGGCAAAATACTCTGGTGCATATCAAACAGAAAATATATTGATTGGGATTTAAAATTTTGAGCTGGTTTTTTTTTTCTATTTTTAATTTTTCGTCCATTTTTGAGCGATCAACACATTTGTAAACAAAAGTTAATTCACGGCTTTAAAAATCTTGCAAAAATAAAATATACATCTGTGACACACTATTTTTTAAAAAATTATCAAATTTAAATTAATCTTATCTACACAAGTATTACTTATTTATAGCATAATATTTAGAATAAAACTATTTTTAAACACAGCGTTTACCTTTACATGGTAATTGTATGTGTTGACAGATGTAAGATAAGATAAGTGTATGGCGATCACAAGTGACATAAATGTACAATTTTTTTTCCCGGTAAATGAAAGAAACCCTAAAACACATGAACTTTTAATTTACACATAGAAATTACCAGACAAAAAAAAATGAAAATTATTTTTAGAATACGACTAAATGATTTGTATTAAACTTTTTAATTTTCCATTAGTAAATATAGTCTTGTAACCTGCCAGTCCACAAGAATGGAAATATTTTAAAAATATTTTTGAAACTTTATCATTTATTATAATTAAAAAACAAAAATGAAAATAATTCTATTAAAAATTCGTTATTAATCGATGTCTTTTTCTTCAGGCTAATGTCTGATATTTATATTATTTATTAAAGTAATTAAAATCTTATCTAATTAAATAATGTCATAGTTTTATTGCATTTTTTAATTTGCTATTTAGAGCAGATTTAAGGTAAAAGGGGCTAAATGTTTTTTAAAAATAATACATGATTTAAATTTCCAATCAGTCCTGCGTTTAAATAATAAAACGGAATTTAATTTCTTGAAATTTCATGAATTTACGGGGAGTGGGGTAACAGATGTAAAAAAAATATTTTTACGAAGATTTTTTTAAAATAATGATTATACAAATAGTTCCATTTATTTGTGATAAGTCCTGAAAGATTCTTTAAAATTCGACTATTACTTGGTTTTTGCAAGAATTTCAAAGTTAATGCGTTTCTCACAAAAGAAAAAAACGGGATATATATTACGTTTTCCATTGTAAACTCTCGTAACGATTTCGCTCTTCGCTAATAAAATAAAAACAAGATTTTTACCAAAAATTAAAATGGATTAAAAAATTTTGAAAAATGATTAAAAAATGCTTTGATCTTTTTAGTCTTAATAATAACAAACATTTTGACAAAAAAAGTTCGTTTTTATTAAGTTTGTGACCTTTTTTCTTCATACTATGTTGTGTTTTTAATTGATTAAATGGCGGTACCTATTTTTAAACAGTAAATTAAATATGACTTTCCCTTTTATTTATATTTTTCTCGTTCAGTTATTTAATTTATCTTTCTGTTTCTCGCTTAACATTTTTCTTTCTCTATTTCTTTCCGTACTTTTTCTTGCCCAAATAATATTTTTATGTTTTAAACATCATATATTTCTTCTTTTTTTTTTTTTTTTTTGATAATTTTTTGCTCAATATTTCTTCTTTTTTTTTTTTTATTTTGATAATTTTTTGCTCAATATTTCTTTTTTTTTTTTTTTGATAATTTTTTGCTCAATATTTCTTCTTTTTTTTTTTTTGATAATTTTTTGCTCAATATTTCTTCTTTTTTTTTTTTTGATAATTTTTTGCTCAATATTTCTTTTTTTTTTTTTGATAATTTTTTGCTCAATATTTCTTTTTTTTTTTTTTTTTGATAATTTTTTGCTCAAAATCGGTGGATATTTCTTTTTTATTAACATTTCATTTCTTTCCAATCGTTGTCCTTTCTTTTCTTTCTTTTTTCTCAACTATTTCATATTTCATTTGTTTTTAAGCACTTTATTCTTAATTTTGTTATATTATTTGTTTTTTTTTTTATTTTTTTATTTTTTTTTTGACGGTACAAATTATAATATCAATTTTATATGTATGAGGGACAGACTGAACTGGCTTTCCATTGGAATTTCTCTACATTTATTAAAATATATTCTGCTTAAATACAGAATGGAAGGAAAGCCTGGAGAACCTGATACTGACTGGTCAGATAGAAGGAAGGAGAGACAGAGGAAGGCAGCGGATAACATATTTTCAGGGCCTGATCAGGTGGATGACGGAACGGGGGTTGCCAGGAGCAACAGGAGCAAACATACTAAGAGCCACAACGGATAGGGAGACGTGGAGATCCATGATCGCCTACGTCCTGAAGGGACAGGGCACATAGAAGAAGAAGAAGAAGAAATACAGAATTTGGCATAAAAATGACTACAAATATCGCACATTTCGGCTTATAGTATTTTCCTGCTGTCCAATGGTTACTGCTAAACATATATAAGTACCTCTTTTAAATTTTGCCACTGAAATAAAACTTAAAATCTATTGTCAAAATTTGCGTGTTATTATATATTAAGAGGAAAGAGCAAATAATCTTTTCATGTAAAAAATTACTGTTTTTTTTATCTTCTTTAAAACCGTGGACATTTTGGCTAATTTTTTTTTCTTTTTTTTAACGCTAGACCTAAAATTCCTAAGGGAAATTTGAGCCTTTTTTATTTTGGATTTATTTGCGGTGATAAGCATAGGTGTCTCTACGAATTTGCTGAAAAAACAGTATAGTGTGAAGAAAAAAAGACCCCAAACTAAATAAAAACAAACTTCTTTTTCGCAAAATGTTCATGCTATTATTAAGAGAATAAATCAAAGTATTTTTTTAATTATTTCTTTAAAAGTTTTTAATTCTTTCTTTAAAAGTTTTTAATTATTTCTTTAAAAGTTTTTAATTCTTTCTAACACGTTCGAAATTTTGGTATAAAATCTTGTTTTCGCAATTTTTACAAGGGTTTATTACGGCAAGCGTAATATTACGCAAATCACTTTTTTGCCGGTGAAAAACATTAATGTGGAAATTTTTGCAAAAATCAAATAATGATCGAATTTTGATGAAAATTTCAGGACGTATTAATGAATGACGGAAATCATTTGTGAAATAATTATTTTTAGAAAATCTTGGTAAAAATATACTTGTTTTTTTACATATGTTACCCCTCCCCGACCAATTAATTTCCGGAAATGTCTAGAAATTCGCGATCGTTTCCCCATAAGCCTAATATTAATTAAATTCAGGAGTCATTGGGGAATGCTAATCAACTGTCTTTTTTTAAAAGTAGTTCTTTTTCGGAAAATCTGCTCCGAATTGTGAAAACAAAAATGCAATAAAACTATGTCATTTTTTATTTAGACAAACCTTTAATTGGTTTTATAAACAATATATATTAAGGATATAATAGTCTGAAAAGAAAGAAAAAATTCAATGAATAATTAAATTTTATAAGAATTCTTTTCATTTTTATCATTTTTTATTATAATATTTTATAAAGTTTTTAAAATCTTTTTAATTCCACACTTCATCGTTCACGCTAGGTTGCTAAGACTTATTTCCTAATCGAAATTGAACAGCTTAATACAAATAATCGAGCCATTCGATTTTTAAAATAATTAAAACTTTTAAATTGTGTGCATATGATAACCCGAATTTTTTATGTGTGGCCGTATGTGATATATCACGTGTTTCGAAGGTTGCGCTCTTTACAAAAAAAAAAAAAGAATATTATATAAACATTTTCGGCAAAGTATAATACTTTCATCTCATTTCCGGGATAGTGCATCTTGAGGTGGTGTAGTGGTTAGCATGCTTGTCTCATTACAATTGAGAAGTGAGTTCGACCCTCATTGGGTGTCCCATACTTTCGGCCTTGTGCCACATCTAAGCTACGCTTAGAAAATCACCATTTCGCTTCCGTGTTTTCTATGCCCTACGTTTCAACATTCAACGGGCTTTGCAAATCATCCATTTAAAGTAAGTTTTATATTTTAATTCCTAGTTTCCTAATTTTGTTAAAAAAAGTAATTGTGAAATTCAAAATTTGTGGAGGTGCCTAAAAAGTATATGAAAAATAGATATTAAAAATAAAAATTAATAAATGCCTTAATATTTCATAAGTTATTGATTTACCACTTTGATGTTATATAATTTCATTCTCTGTTATTAAATTGTAAAATTATTTTAACAGATAGTTTTATATTATTTTAATTTTTCATAAAACATCTTCAAACCTAAAGCTATAAAGCTAACCTAACTAAAATTCTATAAAATATTAGATAATTGCTGAATATATTGTTAAATTTTTAATTTTACTATATAGTTAAAACAAAACAAAAAAAAACGAAGCGATTAAGCTACATAAAATTATGTCAAATTCGTCTTCCGTTTATTATGTCAATTATCGCCTCTGATAACACGATGATAACCCCTAATAACAAGACTATCGTAATTAAGAATCGCTTTTATAGTACATTTCAAGCAGTAAGCAAGTAATACTTATTTCAAATTTAATTAAGTAAGTTTAAATTTGCTAATTTGAATAGAAGAATGTGTCAGCGAGGTATGTTTTATTTTTACAAGATTTTTTTAAAACCGAGAATTGGCTTCTGTTTATAAGATGGGTCTGTAAAAGAAGTTTGATATTTATTTTTTTATAATTAAATATTATTTGAATTTTTGATTTTCTTGTTTTTAGATGTTTCCTAGTTTGCTATTTGCCGAAAAACATTTCACATCGAGGTGTGAAAGTTCGCGAGTTTTGTGTGTAAAGTTTGTACATTTCAGAAAATTATTTTTTTCTCCAACAAAATCAATGAGTCACATTTGAATTTTAAACTTTGAATGTGTTTTGTTCACTACAAGCACAATGCAAAACTTTGGAATGAGTTGGATGATATATCCAGCCAACATCATGATATTTGGAGTGATCACTAGTGAGGGTGGCGTTATGCCTCCATTCATCTTCCCACCAGCCCTCAGACTTAACACAGAGGCCTAGATCAAGTGCCTTGAACTGGGTAGTACTGCTCTGAGTCAAGAGGGTGGCTGGTTATTTTTAGCATCAAAGCTCTACACCATGCCACATAAGGAGGAGAACCCAGTCACGGCTGTCAGACAATTTCTGTGGGCACATCACCCCTTAAATCTGGCCACCTAACTCTCCAAACTGCAACCTGATTATTGTGTAGGGCACATTTCAACGAGAGACCTTGCAACATTAAAAATGAACAAAAGCCAAGGATTATGGCAGCATTCATCATCTTAAACAAGGAGAAATTTCAGAAGAGTTGCAGAAAATTCCGAAGTCGTCTGAAGGCCGTGATTGAAACGAGTGACGATTTTATTGAATAAATTCATTCTTTGTCATTTCAAAATATTTTTTCAATGTTGGTAAATATGTCTGTTAAAATGAGTGAACGTCCCAATGATATAAAAATGTCTAAAAACGTTATTTACATACAGAATTTTTTTTCCTTTTACTATTGATAAGCATTAATCATTTAAATAAAACCACAATTTAACTTCAAAGAGCTTATCTCAATTACTTAAAAAAGCGTTTTTGTAGGACGTGTTTTATGGATGTTTTTATAATTGTTTGAATAAGTTGGATAAACAAGTTGTTTTATTATTTTAGGTTTCACTGAAAGCTTGTCCACAGATAAGCTGTTGGTGCACGAATGAGTTCTGGATTTTTATTTAAGTTATTGTCGACGTTTAATCCATGATATCTTTTTGTGGTATTTATCGGAAACCTCCCAACTGAGGCCAGATGTGAAACAAGGTCGATTATTTAATGTGGGAATTTCGAATCCCTTAAGCCCGAGTAAAAATTTCCTGTAGGCCCTGCATAAAGCAGGGTCGGGTATCTGTTTTTCCCCAGGCAAAATCTGCGCTTCAGCATAGTCTTGTTTGGGTTCCTTCCCGCCGATGAGGTTGAGTTCGACAACAAACTGTCAGAAATCTGTTTTTTTTTTTCGGGGTTGGCACCTTGATGTGGTGTAAATGTTTAGCAAACCCGATTCCCATACTTTTCCGCGGCACCCCCTGTAACTTGTCCTCCGCCCTTTCCACCCCTATTCTCACGCAGCTCTCTTCTACCAGTGTCCCAATCCTTAACCCATTCTCCGACAACCCCTGTGATCTGTTTCTCTTCACTCTCCTCTTATGTAACCCCCTGCGCATCAGTAGCAGTACAGCCTTGCTTGGGGTGAAACGATTATATATATATATATATATATATATATATATATATATATATATAAAAACATGGTTTTGAGATAATACCAATTTAGAAGTTTTACTAATTAAGAATGTCTTTGATCATCTCGCTCCCCAAACAAGTTACTGCTACTGTTATAGGATTAGCTAACATAGTTGGAGTTGCTACCAAAATATTTGTTAATAGTAATGGTCTCGCTTGAACCATTACAATTGAGTAGCGAGTTTGATCCGCACTGTGTACCACATACCTTTGATCTTGTATCACATTTAAACTGCCCTTAGAAACTCGCCATGACATTTTTTTATTTTTTTGCATACTAATTAAGTTGTGCCAGGGCTTCTATCTCATCAAACAGTGCAAGATGCCCTGCTGTCGGATGTCAGAGGAGCGAGTTTGGAAAAACAATTTCTTTACTTAAATTCTATATGTATCACAACACGTTGAAACACCAAACGTCTACCGAAGTTAAACAACATTGAGCCTGGCCATTTCCTAAAAGAGTGACCGCTTGGGGAAATCAGGTGATGTAAGCTTGAATGTGAGAATAATACAATGGATAATGGCTCAGAAATATTAATCGGAGTGCAGAATTCAAATTCCAGTTGGGCTCTTTATATTCAATTACATGCACATACCTTTGGGAAAGGTATGAACTCACTTATTCTTCTCTCAGTTATGGGTTAATTATTAAGAACTAGCAGTATAGCCCGGCGTTGCTCGGGTGTAATGAAAGCTTTAAAACTAATCCATGGTCCAGACTCTTTGGACGTTGGCACGAAAGACTAAAAAGCAATAGTTGTTTCCAGTTAAAGCGAAACCGTAGACTGAAAGAAAAATGAATGGATGCAAGTCAAATTTTGATTTCCTGGTATCGATATCAAATACGTTTTTTCGTCGTAAACTGAATTTTGATGGCTAAATAAGTCCTCTGAGTAAATGGTATCATGGCTGAGACTAAGAACTACAATTATACCTACTTTGAGTTAAACCCGAAGCAAAAACTAAAATAAAACGGCTGAAAAAATACAGACATACAGGCAGATAAACAGAGACATACAAAAAAATCTTGCCTTATATATATATATATATATATATATATATATATATATATATATATATATATATAAGGCAAGATTTTTTTGTATGTCTCTGTTTATCTGCCTGTATGTCTGTATTTAGACATATATATATATTATCGATTTTATGCACTATTGTAAGAACTGCAACCTTGAAACTTCTGAATATCGTTTCTTATGTCTTTGTCTATGAGTGTATCAAATTTGATTAAAATCGGACCACTCTTTCTATAACCAGATTTTTTCGATTATCGATTTTCGATATTTACCGGGGGTACCTCGATACAAAACCTAGCTAAGAACACTCGCAGACGCTTATAGTACACCTGTGTAAATTTTCAAGAAAATTGGTTCAGCCGTTTCGGAGTCTATAGGTAACGGGCACAGACACATACAGGCACACACACACAAAGTTCCATTTATAAATAAGTTTAGATTAGATGTACCAGTAGAACTATTATTAACTCCCAAAATAAAATTACTTACAAAATATTTAAATTTCAGCAGTTAATAACCCATAGATGTTGATATGCCGCTAAAAAAAAACAAAAAAAAAACAAACATCACGATTAAGATTTATTTAACAAAATTTGCGCAGAGGCTTGTTGAAATGAGTTTTGTGTTGTTTTTTGTTCTGAAGAATTTTAAATAACTGTGAATACATATGAAATCACCATTTATAAGAATAATTATCTAAAAAAAAAAAATTTCTTATGATATAATTTTTTTTAATTATTTTAAATAACCTGCAAAGGGTTGATAAGGCCGTAGAAAAGGGTTGATAAGGCCGTAGAAAAGGGTTGATAAGGCCGTAGAAAATGAATCTTTTGACCATTTAATTTCCTTCCGAATTTTACTGAGTCTCTAATCATTGCATATTAAGAAAAATGCAAATTTAAAAAATATTATTGTATTAGATACATATTTGTTTCATTTTGAGAAAATGCGAATTACCAAACTATTAAAAACCGTACTTTTATTAGGTACATATTTTTTCACATTGAGAAAAATGCAGATTCCATTATTAAAAAAGCCCCACTTATATTAGGTACATATTTTTCATATTAAGAAAAATGCAGATTCCAATTATTAAAAGACCCGTTATATTAGGCACATATTTTTTTCATATTGAGAAAAAATGTAGATTCCCCTTTAATTAAAACCCCGTCTTGTATTGGGTACATATTTGTTCTTATTGAAAAAAAAATGTAAATACCCCAATTTTTAAAACTCCCACTTATAGTAGGCATCATTCTTTCATATTGAGAAACGTGCAGATTTTCTAATTATTAAATCCTTGTATTAGGTACATTTTATTTCATATTGAGAAAAATGCAGATTTCCCAATAATTAAACCACCCTCTTGTATTAGGCACATATTATTTCTATATTAAGAAAAATGCAGTTCCCCCAATTATTAAACCCCCCCTTTTGTATTAGGCGCATATTTATTTCAATATACAACGTTTCTAATTTTTTAATGAAATAAAAATTTAGTCCGCCATCAAACATTAATTTTATGACACATTTTTAGTCAGTTACTCAGCTAAATGCCATACGTGATACACATTGGGCGATCATCTCTCGAAAGAGACGTGACTGACTGGGCAGAAGATAGGTTGTCATTAGCTTTCTGCGGTAGACTGGTTGCCAGCCAAGGCTATAGAACCCAATCTGTCATGTTATTTAATTTAACCGATAACTGGAAGGAAGAGACGGATTAATACCTTTTCCAAGGGTATTTGCGTGTAAGTGAATGTAGGGAATTCAACTGGAATTCGAACGCGGCTCCCTGAGTTCCCGTTCCGAGCTGATAGCCACTGCACCACAACGAAAAAATAAAACATTCTTAAACAATTTTTAAAATATGAACATCAAAATCTATACTTTTTTACAATTCTCCAAACATATACAATACTAAACTTGCACATAAATTTCCTAGAATCTAAACTTATTTATAAATGAAACTTTGTCTCTGTGTGTGTGTGTCTGTGTGTATCCGTTACCTATAGACTCCGAAACGGCTCAACCGATTTTCTTGAAAATTTACACAGTTGTACTATAAGCGTCTGCGAGTGTTCTTAGCTAGGTCTTGTGTCGAGCGACCCCCAATAAATATCGAAAATCGATAATCGAAAAATCGGGTTATAGAATAAGTGGTCCGATTTTAATCAACTTTGATACACTCATAGACAAAGACATAAGAAACGATATTCAGAAGTTTCAAGGTTGAAGTTCTTACAATAGTGCATAAAATCGATAATATATATATATATATATATATATATATATATATATATATATATATATATAAGGCAAGATGTTTGTGTGTGTGTCTGTTTATCTGCCTGTATGTCCTTTATATAAATCCCCAATTTTTATCTGATTCTCACCAAACTTCACACAAATATTCTTTAGGCTGAGTCTGAGCTCCAGGACCATGGATTAGTTTGAAAGCTTTCATTACACCCGAGCAACGCCGGGCTATACTGCTAGTCTTTTAATAAGAAAAATATTAAATAGCTTATCACCTTCGAAATTTTCAAGACATTTTTTTTTAATATTTTCAACACAACTTTTAGGACAGCGAACGGTATTTATCTGGATTGTTTTTGTTTTTGTTTTTTTTTTGTTGTTTTTTTTTTGTTGTTTTTTTTTTGTTGTTTTTGTTTTTGTAATTGCTCATTTGTAGATCTCTTGTAAGAAACATTTACAGACATATATAAATAATTAAATAAAGTAAACTATTCATGAAAACTGCTTAAATACTTTCAAATTTTTAAATTTAATTTTTTAACTTACTTTTTTTTCTTTTTTGCCAAGAAAGCTCCTTTTAAACAAACATAGTTTTCTTCATTCACAGTAAATTTGCGTCCAGGTTCTTACAACGTTTCACATTTCTTAACAGACCTTATATCATCACAAGGTCATTTACATTTGCACGGAAATAAGGATGTTTTGGAAAGGGGTAAAGGCCTTAGGGGAACAAATCAAAAATATACCGTTTATTTTTATTCCTTATTTTTTTATTGTCAGGAAATTTTTTTTATTAACTTATCAGTAAAAAAGGCAGCTGTTATTAACAAAATGTGTACGTTATATGAATGGATTATCGACCAAAGTCATTTTTCCAAATCGCCTATTTTTCTTCTTTTTTTTTTTTAATCAGAGGAAATATAGACCTACTTTGGTATTTGGTGGTAAAATGATGGAAGAGTTCTTTTTCCTTCTCTTTAATTAAATAACACTTTTCATCTGTTCATATTTAACGTAAATAATTTGTTTGAATTTCTTGAATGAAACAATTTCATTATGAGCATTTTATGAGTTTATTTTTTCAGATTATTTCGAAGTTCGGTATCTGTCGGTTCAATTAAAAATTGTTTGCCAAATTTAAAATAAAATATTTTGTTGAAAAATTCAGTCAGTTAATTGTCATACATGATAGACGCTTGGACGATCATGTCTCTTTCGATCTGTGATTGACTAGGTGAAGATTTTCCCGCAGTAGATTGCCATTTTTTTCTGTGGTAGACCGGTGCCTCTACCAAGGATATAGAACCCAATCTATGTTGCTAGTTAGCTAGAGATGAAGTACTTGTGCGTAAGTGAATGCAACGAACTCAAAAAGAATTCGAATTCGGCTCTCCAATTTCACATGCCGAGCCTTTATCCATTACATCACAAGGAACTTTCAGTTGAAAATATCAGTCAGTCATTTAAGTGCCATACGTGAAACACGCTTGGGCGATCATGTCTCGAAAGAGACATGACTTACTGGGCAGAAGATTATCCCGCAGTAGGTTGCCATTTCTTTCTGCGGTAGATTTGTTGCCAGCCAAGGCTATAGAACCCAATCTGCCTTGTTATTGAACCCATAATAAGTTTTATGACCGCTATATTTAAACTGGATATCTTTGCAACCTTGTACCACATCCAAGAAAATCAGTGCACTTCAACAACGTATAATGCTTGTCTCGTTGGTTCAATTGCGACTGAATATTGAGTTCAATTCTCACATGATACCTGCATAAATTCAGCCTTGTGCCACATCTAAGACAGGCTTAGAAAATCATTTAGACAATTCGATGTTGTGTAGCATTTCACAAGCAATTTCGATGTCGTATAGTGTTTTGAAAGCTTGTCTCTTGCAAGTAAGAATAGTGAGTTTGATTGTCACTGGGTTCACTATTCTTTCGGCCTCGTGCCACATCTAAGCTATGCATAGAAAGCCACCATAAAATTATTTTAAAAGGCCGGACATTTCAGTTTATAATTGCTTTGTAATATCAAGGTTTAGGAGATATAACAAAAAGACAAAATTTATTAGCAACTACAAAGGACAGGAAATTGTGGAGAGTCATGATCATCAATGCCCTGAAGAAACATGGCACAAGAAGAATAATGTGCTTGAGTAAAAGGATGTTGGAACAAGGTTTAAGAGAAATAACAAAAAGACAAAATTTATTAAGAGCTACAAAGGACAGGAAATTGTGGAGAGCCGTGATCATTAACGTCCTGAAGAGATATGACGCACAGAAGAAAAAGAATGACTTAAATAAATAGATGTTGGAACAAGGTTTAGGGGAACAAAAAAAAAAGAAGAAATTTTATAACAGCTACAAAGGACAGAAAATTGTGGAGAGCCATGATCACCAACATCCTGAAGGGACATAGCACATAGAAGTTTAACAAATTTGTGTCTTAACAGAAAGTGAAATTATCCCTCAGGACACAGATCTGTATTTCAATTTAATGAAAATTATCTGCGTAATTGTATACATGTGCGCCAATATATTTTAATTCAACGATATACGAATTTTTTTTTTACAAAATTAAGAACAAAAAGCTTTAAAAAAATAAAGTGTTTTATCACTGAATAATTTCTGAATAGTTCAATAAAACTTATTAGTATCTAAGATTTTTTAAAAATACCTTTTCTTTTCTCGTCCCCAAGATTATTATTTTATTGCTCAGCTCAGGTTAAGGATTGTCCAGACAGAGTGAGAGAAAAGGAATATTTTATTCAAAGTCAATCAAAATGTGTGCAGATGTACACATTAAATGGCGCAATCACTTGTGAGTCATTCACGCACATATCAGATTTGTTTACGTTAAATACACGCCTGCAAAGTCATAAGCGAGAAGTGTCTGGCGGATGGAGTAACAGTTCTTATTTCTTTGAACAATTTATTGCTTTTGTATCACTGAGGGTACTTGACTATTATGTAACATCTGCCTTCCTATATGGTAGCAAATGCTGGACGATGAAAGAGAGACTTGAAGCAACAGAAATGTAGTTCTACAAAAGGGAGTTGAAGATACCATGGATTGAACCTATGAGCAACGACGAGGTTTTGGAGAGACTGGAAACGAAAAAAGAACTGGAAGCATGTGTTATTGGTTTAGTTATTCCATCGTCATATTTATGTAATACTAGCTGTATCCGGCCACGCGTTGCTGTGGCTCAGTTTGGTTAAAGGAAAAAAAAAAGAAAAAAAAGCGCACATTTAATTTCTCAATACTTGTGGGTACACAATATTTTAGTTGTTCCATTGTCTGTGCAGATATAGAGATTGTCTGGTGTGCAGAGAGTCGTGTTTGACGTTAATCTGCTGTTTCCCGTTGACGTCTTTCAGCTACTCTCAGCCTGCCGCGTTCATTCTGTTGAGAACGAAGCAGGTCTGAAGCTGCAGAACGCGATTGCCGTTCTCTCAATCGTGCATCCTCAAGTCTGGCTGCACGTCGCTCTGCTGCTTCCTCGGCACGTATCTGAACCATTCTTTGCCGCCTTCGCTCGTTCGTGATGCCTGTTCTTCCTCACTTTGATTTGCTATTACTCGTCTCACTTCATCCGCTTTGCAAGAACGACGACCAAATGTTTGACCTTCTGCGAGGCATTACCATTATGAATTGAAGCAGGTCTTTTGCTCTGAGATTAGAAATCTGAAAAAGAAAATTGGCCAAAATCGCCATTTCAAATTTTTAAGTCCTCCACTACATTTTTGACTATATAGGAAAGACAACAGGAAGTTTGTATTTTTCCGCTTGTTTTGAAAAAAAAAAGAAGCATTTATGAAAAAAGCCAAAACAACAAAAAAGGGGAATTATTCCTTGATGTTTACCAAAAACAAAAACAAAAAATGGGGGAATGATTTTACTATGAACGTGCATGAGTAAGTGAACACCTCAGAAAAATGTTAAATAAATAAGTTTTTCGGAATTTTTTACATGAAAGTTTAGTTCAGAGCGATAATAATTCGTTGAAAAGAAAACGAAAAGAAATCTTTTTAAGGAGAGTCTGTAGTTTAGGCCCGACAAAAAAGAAATAAAAAATGGCTTAGGTTTTTAAAAAATAAAAGAAGAAATTTATTTACTAAACCAACGAAATATATGGATATCGATAATAATTCGTTGAAAAAAAAAAAGTGGGGAAGGAAGGGATTTCTGTTGTTTACGCCCGCCAAAATACAAATCGTAATTAAAAATAAAGGCTTAGGTTTAAAAAAAGAAGAAATTTATTTACTAAACCTGCAAAATAAATGGGGTATCGATAATAATTCGTTGAAAAAAAAAAAGTAGGGAGGGAAGGGATTTCTGTTGTTTACGCTCGCCAAAATAGAAATAATAATAATAATAATAATAAAGGCTTCGTTTATCTTAAATGTGGAGATTTCCTATGTTTTCTATGAAATAACAAAGTTGTCTGTAAATGCGTCCATATTGAAAATGAAAGTTTTTTTGCTTCAGCTCTTATCGCCTCTAATCGACTTTGCAAAATGTATATTTTTTAATATTGTAATATTTTTTAATATAAGGTATATAAAAACACACTCGTATTCGATGAAAATGCTATAGTAAAATTTCAAAACAATTGGTGCAGCCGTTTTCTAGATTAGTGGATAGTGATAAACGGACAAGTACATTTTTTATTTATATCGATAGATTACTGTTCTGATTCCCGAATCACTTGCATCTGATCAAAACGCGTTAGGAATAAGTCAGGTGTTAGGACACTGTGATCATTCGAACGCACTTTGGCATTTCTCTGTCCAAATTCATTTAACGTCTTTTTTTTTTTAAACAAGGCATTTAAAGGTGTTGTGAACTCATGCATATTTGATATATATATATATATATATATACATGGTAGTAGTTTGAAAAGCCTAAAAAAGCTTTCGATTTCGCTAAATTGATCGGGGCGGACATGTCTTTAATTGTGTTTGATTGGGCAGGATCTGGTCGTCGATACCCTTTCATCAATAGTTTGTGCCAGATTGGTCATTAAATCGCTTTTTGTTTCACTGATTTTGAACTCGTATATTTTTTTTTAATCCTTTCAATTTTTATTTCTACATCTTCCGCATATTGGTGTCTGGTTTTGCTTTGAATTAGTATGCCATCCACATAAGCTTGCATGAACTCTAACCCAGCGAGAATTGTATACATAGTTTTTTTAAAAATACTCGGAGCTAACTTTATCCCGAAAGGAAATCGGTTGAATTTATATAGACCTTTCTCAGTATTAACAGCTTGTAATTTCAAACACTCTTCTATTATTATTTGTAGACGATCGACAACATCCGACTTAGAAAAAATATCCCCCCCTCATTTACTTTGGCGAAAATTTCTTCCGGACTTGATAATGGATAATTATAACCTTGTAAACTTTCATTAAAGCCCTGTTAAGAAATCAGCACATACGGAAAAAAATTGTCATTCTTTTTCCTCACATAAACCGTCGGTGATATCCATTCAGAGTAATCTACTTTAAAAAAATGACTAATTCTTCCAGCCTTTCCAATTCCTAATTGATTGGATCTAACGCCGCAAAAGGCACACTCGTTTTCTGTCTGAATATTGATGTTGATTTTTTTAACTTAGAAATTCGCCATTGCTATCGGACACGTGCGCATTCCTGAAAAAAACTTCTGGGAACTTTTCTCTTTAATTCAGTTTTGAATTTTTATTTTGCCTTACTAATAATTGTGGTGATTATATATATTTAGTTGCCGAACGAATTGATCGGCAATCCCAAAGATTAAATAAAGAAATGGCACCCGTTCCTAATAAATTTTTATTTTTTAACACGAATATCAACGCCTTTTTGGTATTTCCATTGAAATAAATATTACAGGTGAACTCACCTAAGAAATTCAAATTCTTTCCTGAAACATCAAACGCAACTTTTCTCGAAGTCAATAAACTAGGTTTACCCAGTTTTCTTCAAATTTTTCACTAATTATGGTGATATCGGGCCCAGTATCCAATTGTAATTTTATTTTTATAGTAGCAGTATAGCCCGGGTTGCTCATGTGTAATGAAAGCTTTAAAACTAATCTATGGTCCTGGAGCTCAGACACTTTGGACAATGGCACGAATAACTAAAAGCAATAGTTGTTTCCAGTTAAAGCGAAACCGTAGATTAAAAGAAAAATGAATGGATGTAAGTCAAATTTTGATTTCTGGTACCGATGTCAAATAAGTTTTCCGTTGCAAACTGAATTTAAATAAGTCCTCTGAGTAAATGGTATCATGGCTGAGATTAAGAACTACAATTATACCTACTTAGAGTAAAACCCGAAGCAAAACCAAAATAAAAGCGCTTAAAATCTGATTTTGATCAGACCCGATAGGATATCGGAGTATCGATTTCCAATATCGGAGTCAAATAGGTCATCCAAAAATAAACTAACCCAAGTAAGTCCATGAAAACTTATCGTACCTATCAGGAGCAAATTTGGAAAAAATGAGCCATATTGATGGCTGAATATCGGTTTTTGATAAGATTCGATAGAATATCGGGGGTATCGATTTCCGATATCAGGGAAAATTAGTCGTCTGGGAAGATCTACTAATGTTTGAGACTAAAAACTATAATTTAATCAAGTTAGAGCAAATTCTGCAGCAAGAACCACGATAAAAGGGTTGAAATCCTGATCTTGGTCAGATCTGATCGGATATCAGAGTATCAATTTCCGATATTGGGGGGAAATCGGAAAAAAATAAGTAACCCATGACCTGACCAGAAGCCTAAAAAATATTTGGTGAGAATCGGATAAAATTTGTGGATTTGTATAAAGGACAGACAGACAGACAGACAGATACACACACAAACAAACATCTTGCCTTTTATATATATAGATTGTTAATTGTGATAACAATTTTTCTCTTTGGAGATGTTTCGTTCGAAATCTTAATTTTTTCTTTTCGTTTGTCTGGTTTACCCAATGTATTTACTTTGTTGACATACTTTTTGTTTCTCTTTAATTTCTTTTTTTTCTTATGTTCTAATCTTCCACACTGGTGGCATTTTTTGTTTCTAAAGAACAACAATCACTTTTAAAATGCTTGCCACCACAACCGTGGAAAGTATTAGACATTCTATTATATTTTTTACTGTATCGCAAGAAGTTGAAACACATTTATTTATTTATTTATTTATTTATTTATTTATTTATTTATTTATTTTATTTTTGCCTTAGATGGTCGAACGTTATGTATTTGTGAAATATCTCTCCCCTCAATTTTTGTGGTATCAAGTTTGGAATTCACCATACGCTGAGACTCATCAGCCTTATTTTGGTGAGTTAATTTTGAATCTGTTTCTAGTTTAGTTAGAATCCTGGATCTTATTTAGGCCTCCTTATTTGAAGTTCTGAAAAAATATCAAACATTTAAATGAGTCGAAAGTTAAACAAACTTCTCACATTCTCGATTGGCAACTCCAACGTAATGGACAAAAATCACCGTCGTCACACATAACTAGGTTTAGATAATTCCACTGTGCATTAAATAATGAGGCTCTATCCCCAAAAACTTCTCATAATGTCCCTACAGTTTCCGCGAAATGTATCTCGTTTTGTTGTTTCGGTTAAATAAAATTTATGCATTTTTCTTGTTCAGCAGGAAACGGTTTTCGCAATAACAGTCAGACTTTCTTTTCGTCATTCCAATGCGAGCAATCCTTTTTGAAGATCCCTTCGTATCTTCTGTAATACATCTGAAAAATTATTCCTTCGTCCGGATTGTATACAGACTTTCTTTTCGTCATTCCAATGCGAACAATCCTTTTTGAAGATCCCTTCGTATCTTCTGTAATACATCTGAAAAATTATTCCTTCGTCCGGATTGTATACAGACTTTCTTTTCGTCATTCCAATGCGAACAATTCTTTTTGAAGATCCCTTCGTATCTTCTGTAATACATCTGAAAAATTATTCCTTCGTCCGGATTGTATACAGACTTGCTAATACAATTCTCAATAGTGTCTGATATTTAAATGTAGTTCTTTCTGTTGTTTTGCAGCCAACGCTTGAAGCATAATTGGTTTCAGTTCGTCCATTGGCTATTATTCCTCTGAATATTTCAATTACTGCGTGTAGGATTCGTATTTCTTTCTGTCGACTTCGTGAAATCTCAGAACGAGATTTTCGTAGTTAGTTTCGGAACGTTATTCCAAAGGGAACTTTTGGTAATTCGCGATTAGAGAGTTATACTATTCCGGTATTCTTGGAAAGTCAACTTACTAAACGAATTCTTCAAATAATACACAAATAATTCTCTTGAGTAATTCACTCAAAAATGATCTTCAATGACTCACAACACTTAAATAATACAAACACAGACAACACTCAAACTTCTGTTTAAGTTCTTTATGTACTAAATATTTATGTGCGTTGTGGTACAATGGATATCGACTCGGAACGAGAAACCGGGGAGCCGAGTTCGAATTCCAGTTGAATCCATTGTATTCATTTACGCGCAAATACCCTTGGGAAAAATATTAATCCGTTTATTCCTTTCAGTTATGGGTTAAATAACAAGACAGATTGGGTTCTATAGCCTTGGCTGGCAACCAGTCTACCACAGAAAACAATGGCAAACTACTGCGTGATAATCTTTTGGCCAGTCAGATAGAGACATGATCGCCCAAGCGTGTATCACGTATGGCACTTAACTGACTGACTGAATCCTAGTAGCGCAATTAATTCAACGGTTACGTTTGTTACCTGGAGGTCTGTGTTCGACCACACGTATCGGTATCGATACTTTCTTCCTACATAACAAAATCAAAGAAAATAACGAAAAGAGATTTGAAATGATCTGATATTTTCGTAGACTTTTTAAAGATATTATTAATACATGAATCCTTTGCCTCTAAGACATTGAAATGAATATATATATATATATATATATATATATATAGAGAGAGAGAGAGAGAGAGAGTGCGATATCAAATAACTGAGTGGGCGTGGTGTTTTATTCATGAGATATATCATTAATGTTTCTCTTTTTTTTTTTAGTAGGCAATTAATATAATCCCTATTCCATAAACTAAAAAAAAAAATACACACACACACACACATATATATAACTCATTTGAATTTAATCTGTCTATTAATTAGGCTGGATACACGATCGTATTATCTCTACTTAAAATCAAATAAAATTACTTCAGTGTTTTGTATAACTATATTTTCATTATTTAAGATTAAGCAGCAAAACAAGTGTGCATATGTGAGTTCGTGCGTGGTCGGTGCGTGGTCGGTGCGTGAGTCTGTGCCTGTATGCGTTGAATGATAAAATCGCTTTTTAAAATCCCGCATTAATATATTTCGCCTGTCAGAATTGTGCTACAGAATAAATTAGCCAACCATTTCTCATAAATGGTGATTTCACATGGAATTCAATTATGTAAAATACTTAAAAAAAAGAAACAAAAATAAAAAAAAAACACAAAAATTCTCAAACTCGCCTCGAATAAGTTTTGCCAAATAAACGTAAATTCTGAAACAGTAGAAACAAGAACAACTAATTTCAAAAAGAAAAAAGGTTTTCAACAAACTTTTTCACATATAATCGTCTTGACGCCAAACTTACTTTTGGCGCAACATATTCTTTCTTCCTCCTGATTCCATCTAAATTGTATCTATTTACAGCTGAAATTATTGTTGAACAAATTTTTCTTACATAGCTTTTTTGTCTATTTTTCTTCTTCTAAGTGCCGTGTTCTTTCAAGACGTAGGCGATCAAGGCTTTCCACAATTTCTTGTCCTTTGTAGCTCTTAATAAATTTTGTTTTTTGTTTTTTTTTTTTTTGTTATTTCTCCTAAACCTTGTTCCAACATCCATTTACTCAAACACATTATTTTACTATGTGCCATGTTTCTTCAGGGCATTGGTGATCATGGCTCTACCCAATTTATTTGTCTTTTGTAACTCTTGATAAAATTTGTATTTTTGTTACTGCTTCCAAACCCTGTTCTGCCATCAATTGAGCAAAGCTCGCCAGGGAGCTTATGCTGATCTTTCGTCTGTGCTTCAATCTGTCCTGTGAGTATCAAATTTTCCAAACCCACTTTCCCTATTATGTGCCATGGATATTTCAACTATTTCTGGTGCTTTGTATAAGAGTTGATACAAAAGGAAAATTAAATAAATATTTCTTTTTAAAATTATAAAAACTTAAGATGATTTACGTTTAATTATTGAAATCGCTATTGTTGTATACAATCTGTAACTAAGTGTATAGTCACCAGCAAACAGAGGAGCCGAATATGCCAAATACAAATCGGAGAATCTAAAATAAAACAAGTAAAAAGATTCAAATACCTGGGAAGTGTTTTGACAGAGGATGGAAAGTGCGACATGAAGATTAAAAGATGCATTGGCATGGCTAAAGACGCATTTCAGAAGCTAAGCAGAGTACTGAAAGACAGGAAAATCTCATTAGAAACAAAGAAAAGAGTTCTGGATTGCTACGGGATATCTGTCCTCTTGTATGAAAGTGAACGTTGGACGATCTCATCAAAGATAAAGGAGAGGCTTGAGGCAGCAGAAATGTGGTTGTACAGAAGGATGATGAGTATATAATGGACTGAACACGTAACGATGAGGTGTTGGAAAGGAAGCTAAAAGATGCATTGGCATGGCTAAAGACGCATTTCGGAAGCTAAGCAGAGTACTGAAAGACAGGAAAATCTCATTAGAAACAAAGAAAAGAGTGCTGGATTGCTACGGGATATCTGTCCTTCTGTATAAAAGTGAATGTTAAACGATCTCATCAAGGATGAAGGAGAGGCTTGAGGCAGCAGAAATGTGGTTTTACAGAAGGATGCTTAGGATGTCATGGATGGAGAACGTATGCAACGATGAAGTGTGGAATGAAAGCAAACGAGAAGAAATTCATACTTAATATCAGGAAGAGATAAATGAGGTTCCTGGGACGCGTAATGAGGAAGGAGGGCCTGGAGAACTTAATGCTCATAGGTCGGATAAGTGGAAGAAGAGACAAGGGAAGTCAGCGCGAGACGTATTAAGCAAATGAATGGCAGAGTGGGGTTAAAAAGAGATACCAAGAGAAAAAATATTGAGACAGAGCCAAGTGGAAGTCAGTGATCGCCTACGTCCTGAAAGATATAGCACATGAAGAAGGAAATTTAAATGCTAAAGAAAAAAAAAGACCATAGTGAGCAATCGGAAAAAAAAAGCTTTCAAGACACAAAATCCGACTGAACGAGAGATGTAGAATTAGATTAATATAATAATTTTCCCCTGATATTGAATAGTCGTTAGTCAAAGCAAGATATCAGAATTATGCCTTTTTTGTACATCCATACCAAAAATAATCTAGCAGTTGTTAAATATTGCTTAAAATAAAATTCTTTTTAAAAAGGTTTTCACTTGAAGATGACTTTAAAGTTTACTTTTGTAACTTTAAATGCAAAATTTAATTGTGTAAGGCATGAAACGTGAAAGAATTGATGACCTATCCTTTGAATTCCTCTCACTCTAGGGTAGGGGTCGGCAACCCCCGACCCCCAGGCCACATCCAGCCCGTGAAGGATTTTTGTCCGGTCCACCAACTTAATAATAATTATCTAATTAATTTGCGGAGAAAAGAATAAAAAGATATCAGTTGGCGTTATGCGACGATTTTTTAAAAATAAAACTGATTTTTACAAGAAATATGTTTCGACAAGCGGAAAATATAAAAGCCTATTGAATAATGCGAAAATGATGGTATCATTATTTGGAAGTCTTCTTCTATGTGCCCTGTCCTTTTAGGACGTAAGCGATCATGCCTTTCCACATCTCCCTATTCTTGGTGGCTCTTAGCACGCTTTCTCCTGTTACACCACGCAACCCCCGTTATGTCATCCACCTGCTCAGGCCCTTCAAATATGTTATACGCTGCTTTCCCCTGTCTCTTTTTCCCTCTATCTGGCCTGTTAGTATCAGGTTCCTCAAGCCCTTCTTCCTCATTGCATGTCCCAGGAACTTTAGTTGTCTCTTCCTGATGCTCAGTATTAATTTCCTTTTTGTTTCCGTCCTCTCCAAAACGTCATCATTGTTCACATGCTCGGTCCACAATATCCGCAGCATCCTTCTGTAGAACCACATTTCAGCTGCTTCCAATTTTTCTTTTATCTTTGAGGATATTGTCCAGCATTCATAGCCATATTGAAGAACTGGCAAAGCAAATATAAATGTCGTCTAAAAGAAGGTTGGGCAATGATCACCTGGATCTTGTTTTGCTCCTGGCATCAACAAATATTTCACCTGATGTGGAAAAGATATAAATAGAAACAAGTGTCTGATTAAATAATTCACTATTTCTTACAGGATTTCATTCTGAGTAAGGAATTAGCATTTTATTGTATTAATTGCTATCCTATTATTTCTGTAGCAAAATAAAAAATAAAAAAAAATTCCTTTTAAATAATAGGACATTAACTTGTTTTTTTATCAAACCTCCAGACCACGGCAGCGGTTTGAGATCGAAACAGTTTATTATAGTATATTTATATCATGGCCCACGTCAAAGACTTCGCATAGCTTTCTGGTTTGCCGAATTCTATCCTAGGGGTACGCGTACCTCAGTTTGTGAGCCATTGGGTTTGATCATTGTTGTTGTTTTTTTGTTGTTGTTGTTTTAGTGAAAATACAACCGTCAGCAGGTCTAATATATTTTACTATTTACAAAAAAGCCTAGAAATAATTATATTTGCTAAATCATTTCCGAAATGTTCAATAAAATCTGATAGTTATCTTGTTTTCAAAGTTGAAAAAATTTAACGGTTCATTTTATTTCTTTTTTTTTTTTCAAACTTATGGTTTTATTGCTCAGCACAGGCTACGTCTCGTCCAGACTGATTGAGAGAGGAATTACATTAGGGCCTTATTTCAAAATCAGTCGAATTTGTGTGTGTGTGTGTGTGTGTGTGTGTGTGTGTGTGTGTGTGTGTGTGTGTGTGTGTGTGTGCAGTAAATGGTAAAGCACATGCAATCTATATTCTGTTCAAATACAAAACTTTTAAACATGGCTTCAGATGGCTGCACATTTCATTTTACTCGTTTTTTTTTTGTTTTTTTTTCTCGGAACTCAAATTTGAAGCTCATTGTACGCATGTAGATTTTAATTTAACGACTGAGCTAAAAAAAACAAAAAATTGTAAAAATGCTTTATGAAATATAACAGTTTATTACAGAATAATTTCCAAAATGTTGAATAAAATTTTATATCTGACATTTAGGTATTGCAAATTAATTAATTAGTTAATAATAATAATAATAATAATAATAATAATAATAAAAACCAGAAAGAAAAAACTTGTCTATTAATTGATATGGCGTGTCCAGCGGATTGTAACATAGCAACCAAGGAAATCGAAAAACTGTCAAAATATAAAGACCTGGAAATTGAAATAGAAAAAATGTGGAAATTGAAAACAAGAGTTGTGCCAGTGATAGTAGGTGCACTTGGAATGATAAAAAATGGAACAAAACAACACATTGAATGAATCCCTGGAAACCCCAGCTTAAGAGATATACAAAAATTGTCTTATCAAGTACAGCCCACACACTAAGGAAAACTTTGTCTATGTAACGCTAGGGATGATAGGAGAGATAGAAAAAACATGAAATGGAGTCATAACAACACGCCATGACCTGGCTCAGGTCTTCCCGCAGACTTTGTTGGTAGTGCGACCATAGCAGAAATCGAAATATGATGAAAAATGACATAATAATAATAACTTGGAGTTATCCAAAAATTGAACGTTCACTTTCCGACTATGAAATCCAGGTACTATAATCGCTATAGTTGATTTGTTTGGAAGTCGACGTCTTAATGTTATCATCCTGCAGAGGCGATTGCAGAGTATAGCACCTTTGGAAATTTCCTGGTAAAAACACAACATCGGTTGATCCAAATCTTCTGAGTGAAATTGGGTAGACGAAACTAATTTAATTTTCTGACGACCAAACTTGATTGGGAAGCAAGAAGCTGAACTAAAGTTCCACAAGCGTTAAGTACAAGAGAAGAAACTGTTTGTATAGAACGTCTAGTTATATTGAGCCATTTTATCTGTAAAATGATGAGACATTGCCGACAATTAAGTTTTCTTCTTCTCTGTGCCTTGTTCTTTTAGGACGTAGGCGATCATGGCCTTCCACGTCTCCCTATCCCTAGCGGCTGCTAGCACGCTTTCGCCTGTCACATCTTGAAGCCCACTTTCTGTCATCCACCTGTTCAGGCCGTTCAAATATGTTATCGATGCTTTCCTCTGTCTCTTTTTCCCTCTATCTGGCCTGTCAGTATCAGGTTCTCCAAGCCCTTCTTCCTCATTGCATGTCCCAGGAACTTCAGTTGTCTCTTCCTGATGCTCAATATTAATATCATTTTCGTTTTCATTCTTTCCAGCACCTCATAATTGCTCACATGCTCGGTCCTTGATATCCGCAATTAAGTCAGTTAAGTGCCATGCGTGATACACGCTTGGGCGATCATGTCTAGAAAGAGACATGACTGACTGGGCAGAAGATTATCCCGCAGTAGGTTGCCATTGCTTTCTGCGGTAGACTGGTTGCCAGCCAAGGCTATAGAACACAATCTGTCCTGTTATTTGACCCATAGCTGGAGGGAAGAGACGGATTAATACCTTTCCCAAGGGTATTTGTGCGTATATGATTGCAATGAATTCAACTGAAATTCGAACTCGGCTCTACGACTTCTCGTTCCGAGTCGATATCCACTGGACCACAACGCACATCCGCAATGAAGTACTGTGCTTAAATCTATATAGTCTAGGTACATTTAAAGAAAGTTCATCACAACAATTATCATGAAAATATTTATAGAAAAGGCAGAGGGAAGCTACTTTACGGCGGTTAGAAAATAACTGATGCCGAGATACTAGGTCAGGATCTATAACATTGGAAATTTTTAAAGGGATTTTATCAAGAATCTCTAAATATATCGCAAGGGACAACACATGCAGTGGCAGCAATACTCAAAGTAAGCACGAATGGCAGACTTATAAATATGTAAGTGGAAATTCTTAGTTGATTACCTTTCGTAATATATAGACCTAGCTTCTTGTTCTTTTATTATATGAATGGCAGTCGCAGTAAACTTTTAAAGCTGTAGCCTATTTCCGTTATAGTTTGACTTGTTCAGAGCTTCTTTCTCAATTCAGCCAGTTAATTGCCATACATGATACACCCTTAGGTGATCATGTCTCTTTCAAGACAGGGCTGACTAAGCTGAAGATTTTCCCGCAGTAGATTTCCATTATTTTCTGCGATAGATTGGTTGCCAACCAAGGCTATAGAACCCAATCTATCCTGCTATTCAACTCATAGCTGGAGGGAGAAGAGATGGATTAATATCTTTTCTATTTGTACTTAAATAAATGAAACCTTCGAGTAGCAAGTCATCGTGATCGAGAGTTTTAGTGTGCTAACCTTGTTCAGATCACACAAAATAATGCACTCTCTCCCAGAAACTGTAACTAAGGTCTACTCAGCACAGTTGCAGCATAAACCACGGGTGTTGAACAAACACAAATATGCCAGTGCAGCCGTCTGAAGTATGGATTAATTTACGGTCTTGGCAGACAGGCATATTTGGATACGAGCCATTCAGTTAAGCGCCGTTTTGATTCATGAGTGACTAAGCAGAAAACTTTTTCGTAGTAGGTTGATTGCGGTAGACTGGTTGCCAACCAAGGATATAGAACCAGTCTGCCCTGTTATTTAATGCTATTTAACCCATAGCTGGAGGAAGAAGAGATGGATTCATACCTTTCCAAAAGGTACTTGCTTGTATCGAACTCGACTGGAATTCGAAATCACCATTTTTTTTTATTCCGATATTCATTACCCCACAACGCACATGGGTCGGGTAAGTGCCATACGCGATACACGCTTAAGTGATCATGTCTCTTTGGATCTAGTACTGACTAGGAGAAGATTTTCCCGCATTAAGTTGTCATTTCTTTCTGTCAACCAAGACTATAGAACCTAATCTATCCTGCTATTCAATCAATAGCTGAAGGTATTTGTGCGTAAGTGAATGCAACGAATTCGACAGGAATTCGAACTTGGCTCCCCGATTTCTCATTCCGAGCCGATATCCATTACAAACATCTAGCCATTACTTATCCAAATATCTGCTCTTTTGGACACTGTGCATATTTTGATATAAGTTGTCTTCCTGACGTCCTGGTTATAACTTAACAGATAACATTGGATTCAAAAACTTATATTGTGTAACAACAAAATTCTAATAAAAACAGTAATTTTTCTTTCTAAATTTATGAGTTCTAAGTCTAAGGTAGGATTTCTCTAGAATCATTTCCAAATCAGACAAAATGTGTGCCTATATGCTTTTTTGGTAGAGTTTGTTTAGTGGCATATGAACTGCTATAGGTCATTTAATGCCGAAATCTTAACATTTTGAACACAATTTTATGGCTTCAACTAAATATATGCTATAAATTTGTATCGTTAGTAATTTTATTATAAATATGTATTGTTGGTATTTTTTAATATAAAAATGTTTTTTATACTTTCATAATGCTTTGTGCTTGCCTGGTGATTCACTATTTACCCATGGCTGAGACAGTGACAGGTGCTACCACTCAGGGCTAGGAACTACATCAAAACCTTTAATTTACTGATCAGCGGACTCTCTGCTGGGTGTAGTTTGTCATTATATTCAGGACTAGTGTGTGCATGTATAAAAGATATATATATATATATATATATATATATATATATATATATATATATATATATTAATTCAGGCACTTTAATCCAAGTGGAAAAAGCAGGAAGGTAAATTCCAAAGACCCGATCCTAATTAATATTAAAAATTTTTATTTTAATATTAAAAAATGATACAGGAAGAGAGCTCCATGTAATAAAATATTACAGAGCAAATATAAATTAAAAAAGGATTAATTCAATGATGTTGAATGACCATTTCGATGTGAAGATCCCCACGGGGGATAACGCATCACCTCAGCAACAGAAAAATCCTTTCAGAAATATATTTTTATATGCCTTTATATATATATATATATATATATATATATATATATAAGGCATATAAATATGAATATATAAATTCACACACATACGGTGTGATACGGACAGATAATCAGTTATTTTATAACTTAGAATATTGTTTTTGTACCGCAGCCCCCAAGACGTGCTTTATTTTGGTCTTTAGAAAATCATAGTAAGAATTTAAAGGGTATAAATTTGAAATCTTGTAAATAAAGAAATTGTTTCACGAACAAACCAAGAACGTATCTCGTTTATTAACTAGTTATTTCAAATATTTTCGTTTGTAGCAGAATTCCTTAGCCGATAAGAATAAATATAGAAGCTGAGTTGGCGATAAATTGTCTCCCAGGCATTATGTACCCACATCGCTACAATGTGTAAAGCAGGAATGGGCAACCTTTTCCAACTAGAGTGCTGTATGATACATGGCTCAATATAAGGTGGGCCATGATAATAAAAATGAATTCAAAGTAATTCATTCTTGAGAGTAAAGCGGCCATTTTCGCTGCAGAAGATCATACCTGTAAGTGTCTGTATTTGAAATGTTGGTGGGGGGGGGGAGTTGGTATTTGGAGAAAAGAATTTTCTACAATTTAAAAACTGAATAGATTTATTCACCCTGACCTCATGAATTTACTCGTGCAACTAGATTGGCAACTAGGTCCCACCATTTTACCGTTAAAATTACTACTATCCACCTTGGGGCCCTTTGACAAAATCCAACGGAGAATCTGTAACGTGATCGATCCCGACTTGGCAGCTCAGTTACACTCACTGGTGCCCCCTATATATGAATTTACTCGAGCCACAAGATTAGCAATTAGGTCCCACCATTTTACTGTGAAACCAATAAAATGTAAACGCAAATTCTACTCCAACAGCTTCTTTTCTCGGACTTCCCGCCTGTGGAATTCCCTTTCTTTTACTTGCTTTCCCGACAGCTACAATCTCCAAGAATTTAAATGTAAAGTCAGTAGTCATCTTCTATCTCACTAACCTGCATCCTTCTCTCTCTCTCTCTCTCTCTCTCGCTCTCTCTCTCTCTCTCTCTCTCTCTCTCAATGTGGCATCCCTGTGACTCTTCTACAAATACTTTCATGGCTTCTGCTCCGAAGAACTTAGCTAACTGGTGCCGCCTATATATGAATTTACTCTCCCAGATGTAATAAAATCCCAAGCAGGCATATGCGCTGGCGAGACTACGGTTTACTCTCGCATCGATCAAAAATTTGCCAAAGCTGATAAAGCAAACCTCGCTGCCGAGCTTGAAAAGGACCTCCAATCCGTGGAGGACTGGAATTAGAAATATTGTACCCCCTATATATGAATTTACTCGAGCCACAAGATTAGCAACTAGGTCCCACCCTTTTACTGTGAAACCAATAAATTGTAAACGCAAATTCTACTTCACAGCTTCTTTTCTCGTACTTTCCGCCTGTGGAATTCCTTTTCTTTTACTTGCTTTCCCGACAGCTACAATCTCCAAGAATTTAAATTTAAAGTCAATAGTCATCTCCTATTTCACTAACCTGCAACCTCTCTCCCTCATGTTCCTTTCTCCATCCACTCCACTCACATCGGTATTCTCATCCTTCTCTTACCCACTTCCTTTTATAATCTGCCATTCTTTATTCATTACATTCCTCCTATGTAACCCCCTGCAAAACAGTGGCAGTAAAATGCCTTGTTTGGGGGACACGATTATAAAAAAAAAATTCTATACATTTATATTCCAGAAAATGTAAATAAATCTAAAAGACATGCATGTGTAGCTAATCATTATTTCATCGACTGATTGATTCGTTTTCTACGGCTTATCAACAGACAAGAAATTATCATGTAAATATAAAGTTGGGGATCAATTTTATATTACAATTAATATATAAATTGATCTCTCACTTTATGGCCACAGTCATCCTTCTCTTACCCTTTTTCTGACACCCTCTATACTCTGTCACTCTTTCTCATAACTTTCTTCTTATGTAACCCCCTGCAAAACAGTGGCAGTAAAATGTCTTGCTTGGAGCGATATGAATATAAAAAATTAAAATATTTTTTTATTTTAATTTTTTTATTTAATTTTTTTTTCATCAGAAAAGAAAACATTTTTTGCCTATTTTTTTATAGGCAAAAAATGTTTTCTTTTCTGATGATGACCAGAGTGTACTTGGTCGAAACGTTGTGCCTATTGTAACAACTATATCAACCAAGGTGAGAACAAAACTTAGAAATAATTCCAAGATTACTGAACATTACTCATCTCAGAAATAAATACAAAATAAATGATATATTATTTAAAACAAAAACACATTCCTTCTTCAAAGAAAAGATTAATATGACTATTTTTGTTTCTATAGCAAACAATTTCTACAACAAAATATTTTTACATGTATGAACTTTTCCAGTGTTTTAAAATGTTGAAAACGATGCCTTCAACAAAAGCTTAAAAAAATTAAAAAAAAAACAACACCAAAAAAAGAATCCTACTTAATCATTGTTGACATTTTTGAGATGAGATACATTATTTACATTGTACGGACTGTTGTCCTCGTCTTTATTGTCATATTCACGGCGTTTTGACCGTTTCGGTCGATGTATGCTCCGATCCTCTTCAGAAGATTAGAATTTTGAAACGAACCCTTTGTTTCAATCACTTGAATAGGATCTTCTCATTCCATAATTCATGCTATTTCCGAATGTTTTAGTTACCTCCATTTAACTCAACTTTCTATTTTTTTTTTTTTTGTTGTTGTTGTTTGCCATTGCCGTCGTTATCGAACTCAAAACTCTTTCGGGTCATGTCACTGGATCCAACCAACTCTTAATCATTGTTATGCATATGGTTTAATTGCATTTTAACCACAATGAAACAGACATGATTAAGTAAGAGAGGTTACTCAGACATTTAATAGTTATTTCCCTTTGACACCAGCTTCTCTCAAACTATTTGCGTAAGAGAGTATGTGATTGAACAAGTGAGAAAGAATCAAAATATAAAGTTTTAACAATCATTTTCCTTACTAAACTAGGCGTGCTATTTAGAAAGACAAATTGGCCACTGTTTGTTCATGACTGCCGCAAAGTATATATTGATGTTCGCAGAAATAGATCATCCAAATGCAGACGACAATTCTATTCCTGCAGCTTCTTTTCTCGAATTTCCTGCCTGTGGAACTCGCTTCCTTATTCTTGCTTTCCTGACGGCTACAACCTCCAGGAATTTCAATACTCATCTCTTAACTACTTGATCCTAGTTCTTTCCACACCGCCCTGTATATCCTTTCTTTTCTCTCCACCTTTGCAACTGTCATCACACCTGTACTCCCATCCTTCTCTTGCTCCTTTCTAATTCGTTCGTCCTTCTCTTCACTCTCCTCTAATCTTTTTACTCTTATGTAGCCCCCACTGCACATCGGTGGCGTTACCGCCTTGCTCGGGGTGATATGATAAAAAAAAAGACAATTCTAGACTCTCTTAATGCAAAAGAGAATGGGTAATGTACACTAAAAATATTCTTCTTCCGTGTACCATGTACCATCAGGAAGTTGGCGATCATAGCTCTCCACAATTCTCATCCTTCTTCGCTCTTTATAAATTTTATCTTTTTAATCATTTAAGTGTCATACGTGATACACGCTTGACTGGGCAGAAATGTTTACCAGTAGTAGGTTGCTATTTATTTTTGCGGTAGACTGGCTGCCAACCAAGGTTCTATAATCCGATCTGTCCTGTTATTTAACTAATAACTGGAGGGAAGAACTGATTAATAACTTTTCCAAAGGTATTTGTGCGGAAGTAAATGTAACGAATTCATCTGGAATTCGAATCCGGTTCTTTTATTTCTCGTTCCGAGCCGATTTCCACTGCACCACAACGAACATCCTTCTTTTTATTATTTCCCTGTTCTGCCATCCATTTACTCAAGTATGTTAAGTTATGTTTAGTTCTCGTTTGCCCCTCTTGCCTTCAATATATCCCGTGAGTACTAAATATTCGAAGAACTTTTTTATCGTTATGTGACTGCCTCTTTCCGATGATAATTAAGTGTCGTTTATGTTTAGATTTTCTTTACAACATCATTATTCGAACTATGGCATTCTCAGTATCCTTCTGTAGAACTTTGTTGCTCTATATCTCTCCATCTGCGAGGAGATAGTCCAGTATTCAGATTAAGCTGTCTCCGAGGACTTATAAAACATGCCGAAAAAGGCGAAGATAAAAATATTCTAGAGATTCATCAGGGAGTGAGGAAGCCAAAGATAATAAATTTTATTTATAGTTGTACAGTGATAAATTAATGTTTTCATAATGTTCAATTGCAAACAGGGGTGAGATGTGATCAAAGAAATGCTAAATTAAACATATTTATGTACTGACAGTAAATAAAATACAAGACTCAAGTAGCACTCAAGGCAGTGTGGAATTGTTGTAATGGAGGGAGAAGTAAGAACTGCATATTATGAGAAATGCATATAATATGTATAGGCTGACCAAAGACATAAAAAGATGAAGATTGTAGTTGTCAGAAGGGAGCATTCCCTAGGGAGTTTGTTTCACAAAGTAATATATATGGGCAAGAATATATCTGAGAGCAAAGTGGATAAAAGAAAAATAACTAGATAACAAAAAAATGAATGTTGAAGAAAAGTTTACGAGAAAAAACAAAAAGACAAAATTTATTAAGAGCCACAAAGGACAGGAAATTGTGAAGAGCCATGATCATTAACACACTGAACAAACATGGCCCATAAAAGAATAATGTACTTGAGTAAATGGATGTTGGAACAATGTTTAGGAGAAATAACAAAGACACAAAATTGATTAAAGCTACAAAGGACAGGAAATTGTGGAGAGTCATGATCATCAATGCCCTGTAGAAACATGGCACAAGAAGAAGAATGTGCTTGAGTAAATGAATGTTGGAACAATGTTTAGGAGAAATAACAAAAATACAAAATTTATTAAGAGCGACAAAAGACAGGAAATTGTGGAGAGCCATGATCACCAATGCCCTGAAGAAACATGGCACATAGGAGTTCAACACTAAACTAGCGAAAACACTTGCTGACCGTATTTCGCAATATCTTCATTTCGCGATTGGATTTTCGTCATATGCACAATTAACAGACACCACATAAACGCCTGCATTTATTTTCTGCCGACCTTCAATTGAAAAACCATAATTAAGAAAAACAAAACAAAATGATGCATCCTCGTTGGCGTAATTTCATGATCTGCAAGCTGATCTTGCTAGGTTGATTATTATTGTTATTTCGATCCTCACTAGGTGCCCCGTACTTTCAGCCTTTTTCCACTTATAATCTACGCTTAGAAAATTAGTATAGGAAAGAAAGAAAATCGCATAACTACTATGACTTCTTTTAATTGCTGTGTCCTATCAAGACTTCGACGATCATGTAGCGCCAAAGCTTCCTATTCAATATTTCACTTGATGCAATCCCATACCCATCATTGTCACATTCCTAGACGCAATCCCGTTTCTCGCATTTTTCCTTTATCCTCGTACCTTCAATATTCCCTGAGAGTGTCGAAATTGCCAGGCTTTTCTTTCCACATCATGTACCCTAGAAACTTTTTCATCTCTGCCCCCAGAGACCAAAGGTCAAAAATGGTTTCATGATATTTGCCACTGATCAGTTTTGTATAGAAAAGAACACATACATTTTACATAAAGCCCTTCGTAATGTGTGAGGTGTATTTTATTTTATTTTATTTTATTTTGTATTTATTTATGGCGTTGGCTATAAACCTTTCAATGAGTCTATCGAAACCTTTCCAATCAATCCGAGTGCTCCAACTACAACTGGAATTATTGATGTCCTCGTGTACCACATTCTCTGAGACTTCCACGTCAAGATCCTTGTATTTTGATAATTTTTTAAAGACTTTCAAAGAAACATTACAATCTTCAAGGACTGGCATGTCAATAAGAAAGCACCTTCTGTTCTGGTGGCCGTTGATCATGATGTCTGGGTGATTATCTTTGATTGGTTTGTCTGTGCATCATGTAAATTCCCATAAAATTGTTCCAGATCGTATGTCTATAACCGGGTCTGACACAGATTTTTCTTATTTTTCTATTAAGTTTTATTCAATTTGTATTAATGTTGTGTTTTATACCCTAAAGTCTCGAATATTTGATAGAATGGAATGACATTCAGCGTTAAATGAATTGCATTGGTGCAACTAGGATTAAGCCGACTCGTGCCAATATCTTTCACAAAAAGATTTCGCGACATGGACCCTTAATCAACAAATCATACATTCTGATCAGTTTATCCGTCGGAGGTACTGCCTTGTTTGTCTTTCTAACAGAAAAGAAATCTAAATAAATGCCGTTTTTTCAGTCATGTCTCCAGCTTTAATTTATGATTTAACTGTGACAATTTCTTGCACAATCAACCAGTTCCACAAATGTAGTCTCAGAACTTAGTGGAATTTTTCATAGCCATTTTTGCTCGTCGTACCCTACAACTTTCACCTATCTCTTTCTGATGTTAAGTATAAATTTTCGTTTTGCTTCCATTTTCTCTCAAACTCGTCATTGCTCACAAGTTTGGCCCATGACATCCTCAGCATCCTGCAGTAGAAGCATCCTATACCTACTGCCATATAGGAAGTGTAATATTACTTCGGTACTATTTTCTTTTTTTTCTAACGAAATCTTTTCTGTTTCTTTAATCTGATGTGCTTTGTTGTGCGGGATATGCGTTGTGGTGCAGTGAATATCGACTCGGAGCGAGAAATCGAAAAGCCGAGTTCGAATTCCAGTTGAATTCATTGCATTTCACTTACGCGCAAATATCCTTGGGAAAAATATTAATCCGTTTATTCCTTTCAGTTATGGGTTAAAGAACAAGACAGATTGGGTTGTATAGCCTTGGCTGACAACCAGTCTACCCCAGAAAACAATGACAAACTACTGCGAGATAATCTTTTGGCCAGTCAGTTATGTCTCTTTCGAGATATGATCGCCCAAGCGTGTATCACGTATGGCACTTAACTGACTGACTGATATATAATAGTTGGAATCATGATTAAGGCTTCTACTGGGCATAAAGTGGGGGATCGGTTTTCTATTGTCATGAAGTAATAAACTGATCCCCCTTAATTACCACTTAATACATCTCTTCCCCCACTAGCTATGAGTCAAATAACAGGACAGATTGGTTTCTATAGCCTTGGCTGGCAACCAGTCTATTGCAAGAAGCAATGACAACCTACTGCGGGATAATGTTCTGCCCAGTCAGTCATGTCTCTTTCGAGACATGATCGCCCAAGCCTGTATCAGGTATGGCACTTAACTAACTGACTAATATTAATAGGAGTTTCCTGCCAATATTTTGTTTTTGCTAGTGTGAAAACTTAACAACTTGGTTATATTTTTTCACTTTTACTTAAATCTACCATCCGCCCGTGCATTGAATACCGCTGTCATATCTGTTCGGGTGCTCCTGCTATCCACCTAGGGGCCCTTAACAAAATCCGACGGAGAATCTGTAATGTGATCGATCCCGACTTGGCAGCTAGGATACAGTCGCTTTCTCACCGACGCAGTGTGGCTTCCCTGTGTCTCTTTTACAAATATTTTCACGGCTTATGCTCCGATGAACGTAGCTCACTGGTGCCTCCTACATATAAATTTACTCGAGTCATAAGTTTATCAACTAGGTCACACTTTTATACTGTGAAACCAATAAATTGTAAACGCAAATTCTACTCTAGCAACTTTTTTCGCATTCCTGCCTGTGAAATTCCCTTCCGCTTACTTGCTTTCCCAACCGCTACAATCTTCAAGAATTTAAATGTAAAGTCAATAGTCATCTCTTATCTCACTAACCTGCATCCCCCTCTCTCATGCTCCTTTCTCCGTCCACTCCACTCTCATCAGTATTCTCATCTTTCTCCTACCCACTTCATGACACCCCCTGTAACTTGACACTCTTTCTCATAACATTCCTCTTATGTAACCCCCTGCACAACAGTGGCAGTAAAATGCCTTGCTTGGGACGATATGATCAGAAAAAAAAATTGCATGTGTAGCTAATCAGTATTTCATAACAGGTGCTACCACCCTAACAGGTGCTACCACCCGGAGTCTGGGTGAACATGCAAATCTATAGAGACGAATGTATTCTCTACTTACTGTTTTTTTATGGTTTTTGAAGCATTAAAAAGGGTCATTTCTTTTGTGCCGTGTCCCATCAGGACGTGGGCGATCATGATACTCTACGGCTTTCTCGCTTTTGTTATCGATATCATGTTTTTTATTTACTTGTTATTGTCCTTATTATTCCGGCTTACGGCCATATCACGTTGAATACCGGTTCTCGCTCGATCACCGAAGTTAAGCAACGTTGAGCCCGGTCAGTACTTAGATGGGTGACCGCTTGGGAATACCAGGTGCTGTAAGCGTTTAGTGATGGATGTGCGTTGTGGTGCAGTGGATATCGGCTCGGAAAGAGAAATCGGTGAGCCGAGTTCGAATTCCAGTTGAATACCCTGCATTTACTTCAACACTGGTACCCTTGGGAAAGATATTAATCCGTCCCTTTCCTCCAGTTATGGGTTAAATAACAGGGTAGGACTTGGGGACCCTTCCCTTAAAACAAACAGGGTAGGACTTGGGGACCCTTCCCTTAAAACAAATCCCAAAGAATCTTTTTACTCGAAAAGAAAAAAGTATTACTAGACACAAAACTTATATAAAAGCGACAATAAATTGTTGAAAGAAAAAGGTATTACCAGCAATAAATAAATAAAATTTAGTTGGCAATAAATGACCCGCCGAGGTATTAATATGCCATAAAACAACCTTATTATTCTGTTTTCCATTCACGTAAACACGTTTAGCAGGTGACTCGTTATTCTTACCTTACTTTCTATGACTGTGAGTGTTAAATTTTCTAGACTCTCTTTCCTCATTATGTTTCAGAAAAACGTCCGTCTCTTTCTAATGCTGAATATTGATCTCTTTGTATTTGTCGTTTTCCTTACTTCTTTCTTGTTGATCACAGGTTCCGCTCAAGGTTTCGCTCAAGGTTCCGCTCAAGGCATACGTCTGCTACTTCAAGTCTATATTATTTTTCGTATCAATTTTTTCTCATTGTACACGTAGGTATTCTTAGCAGTTGTTAGAACCATACTTCTGTCACTTCGAGGAAATTCTCTAAGCTCATTCTCTTCATTATATGCTCTAAAAATTTTAACTGTCTTTTTTGGATTCGGAGTAGAAGTGTCACTTAACATTCACCGTCACAGAAGAGGACAGATATTACATAAGAGGAAAGTAGCCTTTCCTTTGTTTCCAATGAATTTTTCCTAAATAGAGGAGTAAACATATATTTAACTGAACACACGCACACACACATAGGCAGCAAACATATATTTAACTGAACACACACACACACACACACACATAGGCAGCAAACATATTTAACTGAACACACACACACACACATAGGCAGCAAACATTATATATATATATATATATATATATATTTGTATTAACTAATTTCTGATTGAAAAATATTCAAAGGTTCTACAATATAAATGCATTGGACATATTTTAATACAACCGAAGACTGGTCTAATTTAATTATGACTAAAAACTGGTTAATTATATGTATTAATCCAAACATTATGAGTGCATTCTGTTTATGTTTCTTAATACATTTCTTAGATTTTGGAAGGCATATTTCACTTCGGATTTCGGTGTTGCGCATATATATATATATATATATATATATATACATATATATATATATATATACTAGCATCATAGACCGGCGTTGCCCGTGCAACTCAGAACATTTTAGTAGTAGGAGAAGATGCCATTTTTTTTTTTTTTTTTTTTTTTACATATTTTGCTTTTGTTTGAAAAAACACTTTTGTTTTTTTTTAAATTTCTTTTGTTTCAAAATTACTGGAGAAAATAATTCCCTTTTTTTGTTGACCAAACGAATTTTTAAAATGTCAGAATAAAAATTAAATATAAGCTCTCCTTTTTTTTTTTATAAAAAATATTTTAGTCGCATTTGACACGTGTGATTTAATTTCTGTGACGTAATTTAGCAACCATCTTAGATGTTTTACGGGGCAAATATATACAATCGGCTCCATTGGCCAAAAAATGCGAAAGGGAAAATTGCTGAACTTAAACTCAAAAAGTATGTATCGACCTGGCTTCCCTGTAGATTTGTGTCCCTAGAAAGTTTGAATGGCGTAGCTTAAAAAATGTAGGCGTGCATAGGGAACAGTCACCCACAGACTCACAGATTGCCTTATATATATATATATATATATATATATATTACATAAAAAAAATTCAAATTTCTCAATACGGTATTGCCATTTTAACGAGTGAATCTAACACTCGTGCCATCAGCGATCATAAATCATTATGGTAAATTAAAATTATTTCTTTGTGTGTGTTTATGTGTAAAGAAAACGGAAGTGAAAATAGAAGGGAAAGTATATATATATGATAAAGACAGAGAGGGTGGAATGAATAAATTCTCTTCTAAATTACGCAAAAATGCAAATAGCTTTGACATTTCATTTTAACAGATATATTTATCAAAATGATACAAAATACCTTCAAGTACTAAAAAGTATATTTATTCAATAAACTCGCCATTGGCTTCAACCATAGACTCCAGACGCCTTCGGAATCACCAGCAACTCTTTTGGAAGTTTTACTTGTTTAAATCGGCGAACGCTGCCACAGTCCTTTCCTTCTGTTCATCTATAATGTTACAAGGAGTTTTGTTGGCCTCTCGCACAACTGCATCCCCAATAATTAAGGAGGGTGCCGTCTAGAGGGCCAGATGTAAGATGATAGGAATTTTGTCAGGGCCATGAATTCTGCTTGTGTAATATGGTGCCAGACATATGGTCTTCGAGCAGCCACCCATGTAACCCAGGCCAGGTCTACATCCTAAAGGCACCTGATGTAGGTCGCTGTATTCAATGTAAGACCCCGTGGGTAGATGAATGAAGGCCTTACATCGTCATCACTCCAAACACATTTGTAATCAATATTAGACTCATCCAACAATTTCCGAATCCTCTGTCCTGTCCTCAGATTAACAACCAAACACTCTGAAATGTTCGAATTGGAGCTTGCGCTGCGAATGCCAACCAATACAGCTGTTTTCAAATTCCTTGCGATGTGAAATGCACCCATGGTCCTCTTTTCTCAAAGACGGTGCCCAACTTACACAGGGCAGTTTACAAAATTACACAAAATTATATAAAATGACGACAATTTACACATCTCAGCCTTTATATACAAACATATACACACACATGTATATACGTACACAAAAACACATATATACATATACAAATATAAACGCAGATATACACATAAATACATAAATGTATATACACACATATGAATATACACAAACTCACACACACACATGAATATACACAAACTCACACACACACATGAATATACACAAACTCACACACACACATGAATATACACAAACTCACACGCACACATGAATATACACAAACTCACACGCACACATGAATATACACAAACTCACACGCACACATGAATATACACAAACTCACACATGAATATACACAAACTGAACACATGAATACACACAAACTCGCACACATGAATATACACAAACACACACACACATGAATATACACAAACTCACACACACACATGAATATACACAAACTCACACACACACATGAATATACACAAACTCACACACACACATGAATATACACAAACTCACACACACACATGAATATACACAAACTCGCACACATGAATATACACAAACTCACACACATGAATATACACAAACTCACACACACACACATGAATATACACAAACTCACACACACACACATGAATATACACAAACTCACACACACACATGAATATACACAAACTCACACACACACATGAATATACACAAACTCACACACACACACGAATATACACAAACTCACACACACACACATGAATATACACAAACTCACACACACACACATGAATATACACAAACTCACACACATACAGACATATTGTATACAGATTGTATAGGTTTTAGAATTTAAATTTAGTCATAAGTTGATGAGATGCTATAATTTGTAAGGAGATATGTATGGTGTAATGATGTCATTAAGGAATTTTGGCAGCTCGTAGGTAGGTTTTTGGATCTGTGAAATAATCGGTCGTAGTGGCTATCCAGTTTTATCTATTTTAATAATATTTCCGTATAGCTATCCTTGTCAGTAATCTCAGATGATTTTTTTTATTTTTCAAGGAACCAACGTCGGCATTGTTTGATGTTATCAGTTTGTTGACGGATCTTTTATCATTGGTGTTTTTTATTTAACTTGGAAAATAAATGATATGTTGTACTTTTTTTATATATATTTTTACACAGTTGTGTTCAGAAAGAAAACACTTGTATGAACACTAGAGAAAAAAAAACCTTAACTGAAATACCTTATCAGTCGCCTTTAACGAAACATGCATACACACACATTATATATATATATATATATATGAAAAACAGTAGCTACTTTAGCATATATGCATGGTTCATTCAGCAATGAATGAGAACACTGTCAGCTATTGGGCGTGTATAATGATAATATACACGCTAAAAAGTCTGCCTCCTTCTACCGAGTGCCCGTAGCTCAGAAATAGAATCGCCAACTGACGCCAATTCGGTTCCTAGTTTTTATCCAGGGTTAAAAAGCAATCGTAGTCTAACCGTACTGATGAGCTGTGATACAGCGAAACAGATTTGTATGCGGATGACTATATATATATATATATATATATATATATATTTTAATTCAGATACTTCAATCCAAGGGAAAAAAGCAGGAAGGTAAATTCCCAAAACCCGATCCTAATTAATATTAAAAATTTTATTTTAATATTAAAAAATGATACAGGAAGAGAGCTCCATGTAATAAAATATGACAGAGCAAATATATAAGTTTCTGAAATGATTTTTCTGTTGCTGAGGTGATGTGTTATCCCCCGTGGGGATCTTCATATCGAAATGGCCATTCAACATCTTTGAATTAATCCTTTTTTAATTATATATATATATATATATATATATATATATATATATATATATATATATATATATAAACAGGAAATGGATTAAATCAGACATGCTTTTAATTTATTCGCTTAAACGTTATTTTTAATGGATAATTATATTTGAGTAGATGGTCTGTTTTTATTATTAAACAGGATATTTATTCATTTGCATCTACCGGCCTGAATATTCCAGAAATCGAAACTGTCAGTAGATCTGGTTTGATTTCTGGCTGAATTATTTTTGAGTAATTTTCGCTTAATATACCTATTAAAATTAAATGTCAGTATTATTTTCGCGGTTTTTAGGCGACAATTCATCCATCGCACCCAGTATATCTATGTGTATGCGAGTGTCTATTTTAACTCATATATATATATATATATATATATATATATATACAACGATAACTGTCATACTTAATGGTACACTTGTTTGAATAAAAATCTGATTTTTAAACTGTCTTTAATGTCTACAGACTTAGAATTCGAAAGCTTAAATCAAGTGGTCAGGCGACGTAAATTTTTCTTTTAATAATCTATGTCATCGCGACCATCTTCTATGTGCCCTGTCCTTTCAGGACGTAGGCGATCATGATTCTCCACGTCTCCCTATCCCTTATGGCTCCCAGTATGCTTGCTCCTGTTACTCCTGGCAACCCCCGTTCCGTCATCCACCTGATCAGATCCTGCAAATATGTTACCCGCTGCCTTCCTCTGTCTCTCTTGCCTTCTATCTGGCCAGTCAGTATCAGGTTCTCCAAGCTCTCCTTCCTCATTGCGTGTTCCAGGAACTTCACTTGTCTCTTCCTGATGCTCTCTATTAATTTCCTTTTCGTTGCCATTCTTTCCAACACCTCATCGTTGCTTGCATGCTCAGTCCACGATATCCGCAGCATCCTTCTGTAGAACCATATTTCCGCTGCTTAAAGTTTTGTCCTCATTTTCGATGATATTGTCCAGTATTCACTGCTGTATTGATCGACTAATTACTTTTTGTTTTTTTGTTTGCCACTGTAGAATATTTCAATTTTGCTATAAGAGTGTTCAATATTGGAGGTGTGTTTATATAAATACTGACATAACGCATAAAAATTACGCAAATAAATTGAAAAATGTCCGAACCATCACCAAAGATTTGTCCAAAGAAACGTCGAAGTAATTTTTAGCGAGTTAGTAGGTTTGGCATAACAAATAAATAGTGAGAATTATCCTCATTGGGAGCCCCACACTTGTCGTCTTGTCACAAGATAGAGTATACTCAGAAACTTATTTCTAACCGTTTTCTTAATATATCATCCTGAAACAAGGATGGAGTTTTACATAACTTAATCTGAACATAGGGTTGATAAACCATCAAATATAGGGACGGGTCAGCGTTCAGATTTATTGCTTATTTCTTGTGTATCTGTAAACTATTTTCATTCACCCTGCCTTCTGCTTAACCTTCCAAATATAGCCCCGGAATAGGACTTTAAATAATATTTGAATATTTAATGACAAATTAAATAAAATTCTTTCTTATATATATATATATATATATATATATATGAAATGATTTGTTTGAACATTATTTTCGATCGATACTCGTATTTAAGTAGATATTCTGTTTTTAATCAAACAGTATACAGTATATATTATTTTTACCGGCCTGACTATTTATAATAAAATTTTGTTACGAAAATATGTGCCATTCGGCAGGATTCGAATCTGCGATCCATATCCACATAGAGGAAGCCGCCAATTGATCTGGTGCGTCTTAGACCTCTCGACCACGAATGACCAACAGTCTAAACGAAGTTAAATCAAGCTTATATACCAATCTTCGTTAATTCCCGTAACATGTTTACATTTGTTGACATTACGATATCAATTCATGGCTTCCCCTAAGTGGATAGAAGTCGTAGGTTCGAATTCTACCGAAGGATACATATTTTCGTAACAAAAATTTATTTTAAATAATTAGGCCGGTAAAAATAAATATATATACTGTTTGATTATAAAACAGAATATCTACTTAAATATGAGTATCGATCGAAAATAATGTTCAAATATATATATATATATATATATATATATATAGGCTGTTACACGCTTTCGAAGATCATGTCTTTTTCAGAGCCAGTAGATTTCCGTAGAAGGCTGGCTTTTCTTTCCGTAGTAGACTGGTTGCCAACCAAGGCTTTTGAACTCAGTATGTACTGCTATTCTACCCAAAGCTAATGGGGAAAAGAGATGGATTCATATCTTTCCAGTGTGTATAAACATGTGAATGTAACTAGAATTTGAAATCGACCATTCGAATTATTATTCTTAGACACTACCTATTAAACCACACTGCACGGTCATTATAAGCTGTGTTTTGATAAAATCCCAAAAAGAACCTGCAATGTTAACGGTCCTGACTTGGCAGCTCAGATTCAGTCGTTTTTCCACCGTCGTAATATAGCTTCCCTGTCAGTTAAATGCCATACGTGATACACGCTTGGGCAATCTTGTCTCTTTCGAGACATGACTAACTGGGCGGAAGGTTATCCCGTAGTAGGTTGCCATTGCTTTCTGCGGTAGACTGGTTGCCAGCCAAGGCTAAGTGCTTTTTCTATAAATACTTTCATGGTAATTGTTTTGATGAATTTTCCGCTTTAGTATTTGTCTTCATTTCTGAGATGAGGTAGTATTTACATTATTTTCACTATTGTCCTCATCATTGTTGCCATTTGTCGGACGTTTCGGCAGTTGTACGCTCCGGACATCTTCAGGTGCTAGAAATTTCGAACCAAACTCTTTATTACAGTCACTGGGGTATATCATCCGCATTCCTTGCGTAAAGCCTCGATTGGAAGTCATGAATTATCTCCCTCAAACCCTGCAAGTTACTTGTTCACCACTGGTGTAGCCTGGTATTGAACTCACAACTCTAAGATTCAAATCAGGAACTAACAAACCTCTTTATCTACTGAGCGATATATATATACATGTGTGTGTGTGTGTGTGTGTGTGTGTGTGTGTGTGTGTGTGTGTGTGTGTGCGCGTGCGTGCTGTCACTCAGTTACATGCTTACGGTTAGCTATATAGTACCTAGACTTTATAATTAAGCGCAGTACTAGATTGGAGGTAAGGTCTCATTTTACAGTTGAAAATAGCTACATGTAACCGTAATTTACATACTCACAATTTTTTCTATATCACTTCTCGCTTGTGGAACTATCTTATTGTTTCTTTCTTCCCAGTCAACTTTGATATTGAAAAATATAAATGCAATATGAATCGTTATCGTCTGTCTTCTTAATTCCTGTTCTTTTATTGTTCCCGCTGCTTAGTAAATTTTTGAAAATCTTTTTCTTATATTCTTTCACACTCAATAACTCCTCCTGTCTGAGTGGCTTTAATGCCTTGCTTGGTGTGAAATCGATTTAAATAATTATTTAAAAAGTGAAATTACCGTAAACCTTGTTTTGCGGATTAATTAACAGCTTCTTTTCTCGCGCTTCCCGCCTGTGGAACTCCCTTCCACAAGTCTGCTTTCCCGACAGCTACAATCTCCAGGTGTTTAAATGTAGGGTCAATAGACACCTCCTATCACACTAACTCCCAATTATTCTCAGAACACTCATCTACCCAACCCTCATTCTCGGTATCCTTACCCGCCTATCACCCACCCTCTGACATTTCCTATATTTACTCATCCTTTCTCCACTTTATGTAGCCCCCCCCCCCCTGCGCAGTAGTGGCAGTGACATGCCTTGCTCGGGGTGAAACGCTTATAAAAAAAAAAAAAAAAAAAAAAATTGAATGAATTTAATAAACCGATATTGTGTCATATTTGACTTGCATTCTTCTTTTATGTGCCGTGTCCCTTCAGGACGTAGGCAATCATGGCCCTCCATATTTTCCTATCTCTTATCTCTCTTAATAACTTTTGTTGTAATATTTTCTCAAACCATGCTCTTCCACCCAATTGCTTAAGCCCATCATGTAGATCACGCGTTGTTTTCACCTCTATCCGCCCTGAGAGTATCGGATTCTCTAAGACCTCCTTTCTCATTGTGTCCCATAAACTTCAGCTTCCTGGCGTAAGATTTATTTTCGTTTCCATTCTCTCCAAACCTTGTCGTTACTTACATGTTCGGTCCATTTTATCCTCAGCATCCTTCTGTAGAACCACATTTTATTGTTTCGAGTCTTTCTTTCATCGTTGAAGAAATTGCCCAGCATTCGCTGCCATATAGAAAGACAGATATCACGTAAAACTAGTTCTCTTTTCCAGTGAAATCTTCTTGTCTCTCAATACTCTAATCAGCTTTTGGAATGTGTCCTTGGCCATGCCAATACGCCTTCTGATCTCAATGTCGCACTTTACTTCCTCAGAACACTTCGCGCGCATTTAAATCTCTTTACTTGGTCAATTTTCTCTGAAGAAGGTTATATTAAAACAGACATTGGATCATAATTCAGTCAGTCAATTCTGTGCCATATGTGATACACGATCATGACTGACTTGACAGAAGTTTTTTGCCGCGGAAGGTTGCCATTGCTTTCTGCCGGAGACTGGTTGCCAACCAAGGCTACAGAACCGAATCTGCTATTTAACTCATAACTGGAGAGAGAAACGCCGGATTCATATCTTTCCCAAATGAATGAAACGAATTGAACTGGAATTTGAACTCGGTTCCCCGATTTCTCGTTTCGAGCAGGTATCCACTGCACGACAGCGTACATACCTACAGGTCCCAAATATCGGTTTTAATTCTTTATTTTTTTAAATATAAATCTATCTAAACTTATTTATAAATTGAACATTGTCTGTGTGTCCGTTACCTATTGACTCCGAAATGGCTGAACCAATTTTCTTGAAAATTTACACAGTTGGACTATAAGCGTCTGCGAGTGTTCTTAACTAGGTCTTGTGTCGAGGTATCCCCGATAAATATCTAAAATCAATAATCGAAAAAATCGGGTAATAGAAGGAGTGGTCCGATTTTAATCAAATTTGATACACCCATAGAAAAAGACATAAGAAACGATATTCAGAAGTTTCAAAGTTTCAGTTCTTACAATAGTGAAGAATATCGATAATTATATATATATATATATATATATATATATATATATATTATATTATATTATACATATATATATATATATATATATAAAAGGCAAGATGTTTGTGTCTGTTTATCTGCCTGTATGTCGGTATTTTTTACAGCCCTTTTATTTTAGTTTTTGCTTCGGGTTTGGCTCTAAGTAGGTATAATTGTAGTTCTTAGTCTCAGTCATGATACCATTTACTCAGAGGACTTATTTAGCCTTCAAAATTCAGTTTACGACGAAAAAACTTATTTGATATCGATACCAGGAAATCAAAATTTGACTTACATCCATTCATTTTTCTTTTAGTCTACGGTTTCGCTTTAACTGGAAACAACTATTTCTTGTTAGTCTTTCTTGCTAACGTCCAAAGAGTCTGAGCTTCAGGAACATGGATTAGTTTTAAAGCTTTCATTACGCCCGAGTAACGCCGGGCTAGACTGCTAGTTTTAAATAAATGCTTAAAATTAAATATTACCATACAGTGGGTATAAAAGGCCCCCCCGAAAATTTCGGTAATTGTAAAGCTGGGTTCGAATCTGTCCAAGTTGTAATTCTATAAGACAACTGTACGTAAATTTCTAGCTTGGCGCTATTCGCCAATGAATTAGCAACACCAAAAATGGACTAAAATTGACGCTAATGACATTAAACGCGTTTCACGTTTAACTATCAGAACACTTGTTCGTTTTTTGTTTTACTTTAACTGTACCGTCATAGGAATTTGAATATTACTAATTTCAACCCAGTTATTTATTTCTATTTTCGATGTTCACATTGTTTCAATCTTACGGCTATATCACATTGAATCACCGGTTCACGTACGATCACCGAAATTGAGAAACGTTGAGCCTGATCAGTATCTAGACAAGTGACCGCTTGGGAATATCAGCTACTGTTTTGAATGCGCGAATGGTGCAATGGATAGCAGCTTGGAATTGTAACTTAAAAAGCTGGGTTTCAATTCCAGTCGGATCCGTTATATTCACTCTTTTGGAAAAGGCATGAATCCGCCTCTTCTTTCGATTACCATGAACTTGAATATGGCTTGAATGTGCGGATGGTGTAATGGATAATGGCTCGGAATTTTTAATTGGAGGGTTCCAATTCCAGTCGGATTCGTTATATTCACTTATGTGTAAATACCCTTGGGAAAGGCATGAATCCACCTTTCCTTTGGATTACCAGGAATTGTAAGCTTGGATGTGCGGGTTGTGTAATGGATAATTGCTCGGAATTATTAATCAGAGGGCTGGGTTCCAATTCCAGTCGGATTCGTTATTATATTCACTTATTAGTTATATACCCTTGGGAAAGGCATGAATCCACCTCTCTTCCCTTCTTAGCTATAGATTAATTAGGAAGACTTGTGTCAGTTAATCATTATTATCCCACCAAAAATTTCTTATAATCTAGAAATATGTTCTGGCTTTAAATAACCTGAAAAAGGTTGTGAATCCATCAAACCAAATCAATCGGACATTGTTTCAGCACGAATTCAGCAAGGGCAAGAGAAACTGAAATAAACTGGTTTTATATTAATTAAGGTATCAGAGAACTTCTAATGCATCTTCATTTTAAAAGAATGTGTAGCCCCGAATATCTAACAGATGAAGAAAATATATTTAAATAATCTGTTAGGCTAGTCATTTCATAAATAATGACAAAAGAAAAAAGAAGTATAACATCCACAAAAAAAGACAAAAAATTATAAAAGAAAGTAGTATAAAAAACGCAAAAACCGAGAACGTTATATTAGCTAGATATTCCATAGCAAATAGATATTCCATTACAAATAGATATTCCATTACAAATAGATCTTCCATTACAAATGAACGTTAGCTAATCACTGTATAAAAATTATCACACAAGACAAGCTGGAATTAAATATATATCAAATATGGATCGGAGTTTGACAGAATGAAAAGCTATAGAACAAATAGGAAACTTTTATCAAACTGACATGTTTTACTTTTATTAAAGCTTTATCTGATGAAGCTTTAAGAAAAGTGAAACATGTTAGATTAATAAACATTTTCTATTTGTCCTTTATCATATCATATTTCTCTTTTCTTTTTCTCCATATCTCATTCTCTGATGAAGCTTTAATAAAAGTGAAACATGTTAGATTAATAAACATTTTCTATTTGTCCTTTATCATATCATATATTTCTTTTTTCTTTTTCTCCATATCTCATTCTCTGATGAATCTTTAATAAAAGTGAAACATGTTAGATTGATAAATGTTTCCTATTTGTTCCAGATAGATAGATTTAGCCTTTAAAAATATGGGATATATGACTTTAAAAAATAGGGGATATAGATACCTTGAAAAAATATGGGCTATTTTTATCCTTGGAAATCTACAGGTGGTGAAAGCTTTGAAAAATAGGAGATTTATAAGACCAAAAAAATAGGTGATATACAAGACTTGAAAAATATGGGTTATATTAAGGCTTAAAAATATAGGGAATACACAAGTCTTGAAAAAATAGTGGGGTGTATTTTATAAGCCCTGAAGAAAATAGGGAATACACATAAGCCTTGTAAAAAAATGAACAGAATAAAACATTAGTTGAAATGGTTTAAAATCTAAATATAAAATTTATGTATAACAACACAAGTATATTTTGCAGTACTATCTCCTATCATGGGTCTCCGCAAGTTCCTTTTCTTTATTAATTTTTAATTCTTCAGAACGATAACGTTTTCCTCCGCGTTTTGGAAGTCAGGGTAGGCCTCCTCGCAACGCAAGGCTGGAGAACCAGCTCTACGCTTGTTTTAGTACTCAATCTAAGTCATATATCAGAATTAAAAATCAGAGAGACGAGTTCGAATTCCATTTGAACTTGTTCCATTAATTTACGCACAAATATCCTTGGGAAATATATTAATGCGTCTCTTCTCTTTCCAGATATGGGTTGAATAGCAGAAAAGACTGACTCGATAGCCTTGGCTGGCGACCAGTCTACCGCAGAAATTAATGGCAATCTACTGCGGAAAAACTTTTCTAACTAGTTTCGAAAGAGATATGATCGCCCAAGGGTGTATAACGCATGGCAATTAACTGACTGAATATAGCCGATAGCTGGGTGAGGTTTAATTGATATTTTTTACGGTTTATCAAAATATTGCAAGTTATTTAAAATCAATTATTTTAAAATTGTAATTTGTTTTCTGACATAATAATTTACGGATACAGTTTCTACTATTTAAGCCATAACATAGGGAGGGCGAGATGGATTCATTCCTTTCTCAAGGCTTGATTTTTACTTTATGCGTATCAGTCAGTTAAGTGCCATACATGATGCACGCTTTTGGCGATCATGTCTCGAAAGAGACATGACTGACTGGGCAGAAGATTATCTCGCAGTAGGTTGCCGTTGCTTTCTGCGGTAGACTGGCTGCCAGCCAAAGCTATAGAACACAATCTGTCCTATTATTTAACCCATAACTGGAGGGAAGAGACGGATTAATACCTTTCCCAAGGGTATTTGTGCGTAAGTGAATATAGGGAAATAAACTTGAATTTGAATTGTAAAAGTCACATCTTTATCTCGTAAATATAGATTTGGTCATGTATTTTTTCTGACGATGCCGGTTTATCGTCGAAACATGTCAAAGTAGTATTTACAGAAACGGTTTTCTGGATTTAGAAGTCTTATGTGTTCATAATTCTATAATTTGATTTTAACGAAGGTGACATTTTTAGTGTGAATAAAATAAGATTTAATCATAGATATTTATGCTTACTGAGACACGATATAGTCCCTTGAAGACTGTAGAGCGCATTGTTTCATTAAAAAGTGTATCTGCTGTAAAACACGATCATTGAATTTCGTGCCATTTTTTACTAACAGACCCTCCTTATATATATATATATATATATGTGTGTGTGTGAGTGAAGTGTGTATGTAATAATAAATGTCAATATATATATATATATATATATATATATATATATATATGTAATTTGTTATATTATTTATATATTATATATGCACGGTACTTATTTGAAAGCGCTCAATATCAGTGATAGAGCTGACATATTAATATAGATAGGTGTAAGTTTGTAACCCTGGGTTTCACGCTCTTTACAAACTCACGTATATCTATCTATCTATCTATATATATATATATATATATATATATATATATATATCTTCGCCTGAAAAGAGTCAGCTTTAGACTCAAAACACGTGTAGTGTCACAAATACAATTATGGACACAAAGTGTAAAATATCTTAACATGCATAATAACAATAACAATAAATATACACTTTAAAGAAAACGTTCACGGCCTCTCACACTTTATATATATATATATATATATATATATATATATATATATACACGCAATTTGTTTTAGTTTTTCATATATATATATATATATATATATATATATATATATTTCGCCATATTTCACGGCTGTACGAGATATGCTTACACAAAATTATAGAATTAGATATACGATAATTTTACCCCTAAAGCGGAGATTTAGGGTTTCTCAGAGATAGAATAAAACGCTTACCGGCTCCGAAAAGTTAAACCTGAGAGCCGAGTTCAAGGCTACGTACGAGTCTGTTGCGTTCATTTCACAAATTTCCAAGGACATGAAGCCATCCTTTCCCTTCCCCAGCTGTCTTACGACCATGTCACGTTGGAACACGGGTTCTTGTACGACCACCGAATTTAAGCAACGTTGAACCTGGTCAGTCCCTGGATGAGTGCAGTAAGCTTGGATGTGCGGGTAGTGTAATTGATAACGGCTCAGCATTGGAAATAGAGTTTCAGTCGCGTTCCTTATATTCCCTCACGCATAAATACCCTTGGGAAAATGCATGACTCAACCTCTTCTCCCTCAAAAGCTATGTAAGAATTGTAACAGTAAACGATTATCTCTGGAAAAAAATCTTACACTCTAAAAATATCTTTAATAACCTTCAAAATGTTGATAAGTCGTTAAAAATGAAAAAAAAAAAAAATCAATGAAACCCTTCGCAGTTATGAGCTAAATTACCGAAGACGGTAGACTAGACTCTCTAAGATTGTGTAGCTGCTTATTAAATAAAATAAAAGGTAGAGCTGATTTTCTAGCATTGTTTGGTGCTGAAGTCTGTGCTGATTTCGAAACCATGGCGACATTAACGGGAAACCACAATATTTCATAAGGAACAATTGAGAATTAACAAAGAATTAACAAAGGGTAAGAAGTTTAAAAATATAGCACCTTATAAATGATATAAATTGCGATACTTAAATGCTATATTTAATGAAAGTATATTATTTAAATTTCTTTAGTTTTATTTTCATCGGTAAAAACTAAAAGAGGGTTTATTAATTATTCTGGCAAATGTGTTCTCTGTCCTCACAACTACAAGCTTGGTAATTATTAATTTTGAAAGTTGTTTCAAATACTTTTAAAATCCAAAGTAGCTGGTAGATTTTAAAATGATTATTAATGAATTTTATTTTTATAAGACAAAAACCAATAATGCGGTATCTTATCTCCTATGTGTGCCTATTGCATTAAAGAAAAACAAACAAAAAAAACACGAATGCACATCCATGTTTGAATGCCAACACACCGACTTGGAGAGCCAAGCCGGATTGGGGGCCCTGGGCAGTGTTTTGTGACCCTCGTTATCTTATCAACATTTGGTCTTTTCTACCTACATTTATATACTTTACAAATTAAACTAAGCACAACTGACTATTAAAGAATGAAAATTTTTTGTGGATTTTTATGTCATTCTAGGGTTTGTTTTTTTCGTCTAAATCTGTAAAGCTATTTTTCTGAGATGCTAAGTTAAAAAAAACTATATAAAATTCACTATTTCTTTTATTGATAATATTGAATGTGTTAAATTATTTTTATCAAGTTTTTAACAAGAAAAAATCTCAAGTTGATGTTAAAAATTGCCACAAGACTTTTTGGTGATTTGTTTAAGACGGAATTATCTACGTCTATAATTTGTATTTAAATAAATTGTATTTATTTTTCAATTTTTCTAAATGAATTATTTACCTCTATGTATATGATCCATTATTGTACATAATTCGACGAGAATAAAATTCGTATTTTATAAATATTATTCTTATAAAAATTGAGATGCAGTAGAGTGGGGAGGGGACTATCATAGAATCGGGGGATGCTGTATCATAGATTCGTGGGGCGCCACTTTACCGGCACTGGTGAATGGAATCACTTTTCAATTTTGTTGTAAGAGAGCGACAAAAACAAACTTCAAAATAAAATCCTTAAACGAACTATAAACTAAAATTTCTTTTACAATAACATGCGTTTCTTTTTTTTCTTTTTAAAAAAGAAAAGGTGATAAATAATTCTGAATAATAAATTTTAAACAGTGATTTTTAAATTTAAAAGTGGGGAAGTCCTAACTGTTGCGGTCGTATACTTGAAACTGAAAGTTATTCTTTTTTTGTTTGCAATTTACGTTTACAAACACAGCATTAAAATAAAATCCCTTCTGTATTATAAGCACAGGACAATAATAGTAAGAAGACTGTCTTCCGCCAATCTTCAAACAACAAAAGGTTACCGAGAAAATTAGCATTTGATTCTTGTTTGTTTGTTTGTTTTTTACCTACATCCAATAGTGTCAGGAATGATGTTAAACAAAGTATAACTAAAATTTGTGCCCACTGTACAAAACCGGCACAGGTTAAATAATTTGAAACACAGTTAACCGGTGATTTGCTTAAAAGTTAACTTACCCGAAATAGGCCTGAGCTTCAGGTAAGACGGTGTAAACCAAGAGCCCACAAATAAAAATGTAGAAATAAGGCGTCCGGACAACTATCTCCTTATTACAAGGGGCATTCATGCTGGACGTGACCGAGTATACTCCACGATGTTCTGCCACATGTCGTTTCCTGATTGTCACTGGAGAAGAAAAAAAAAATGATGAAGAAGAAGAAAAAGAAACAGAGGTCCCCCAAAAAATCTTTTGATTTTTTTTTTATTTCCTTGGAAGCTTTTCCTCTCCCTTTTCGAACCTAAAAAAAAACTTGTTTGTTGTCTGAAGTGTGACTTACAGTCGACGTAAACAAACATACATTAATCCGTTCGCGTCTCGTTTTCGACCAGAGGATGGTAAGCTTGTCTCGTAGACTTTGATTACGACGTACCGAGTCCTATTCTTACTGGTTTCACTGCAGATAGTGGGTCTTGTACTGGACTCAACACCCATATTTTTTTCAACGCGTCTGTCCGTCAGAAATGTAGCGCTTGTCTCTGCCGAATTCGCTAATTAAATAGTTGCTAGCGCGTATATATGTAGAAACGGCAGCATATTTTGTTGATCTGCTTTTTTTACGTCTGTCATGTCCATAGAAGTTTTTTTTGCGTGTGTTTTCTCTTGAAATAATTACGGAGACAGTTACTTATCTCAAAGATTTTAAATAAAACTTTCTTCATAGCGATGAAGTTTTTTTTTTTTTAAATTGTTGTCGTATGAGTTTAGAAAAAGGACTGTTTCGTTTTCGTATATTAGGGTCCCGTAATTTCAAAAATTCATTGCTTTGAGTGAGTGAACCTGATAGGTAGATAGATGTGCGTACATACGTATATGTGTGTGTGTGTGTATATATATATATATATATATATATTTCTCGATTATCTAATTAATCAGTTTGGGTTGAAACAGTCCGGTTAGAACCGTATTTTCGTCTGCACACTTTACTGTCGTTTTGTGTTTTTTTTTTTTTTTTTTTTGTTTTTTACGTGTCTGTCGCTGCCCGTGGCAATGTTTGATATTCATCTGTGCTGAGCACCCAAAACTCGGCTTGTCTGTCTGTCAGTCTGTTTGTCCGTCTGTCTCACTCGTGCGTGCTTTCTGCTAGTTGGCCGAAGAACAACTCCCAGTAAACTTTCTTAGCAGTATTAACATTTCTTTCTTTCTTTCTTTTTAAAATAACCTTTTTCTTTTACAATGCTTTCATTTTTACTGTATTTTTAATGCAGTTTCTTTCTTTCTTTTTCCTTTTACTTTCTTAAATCTTCTTTGTACTTCTATTCAATTTTTCCCGCTTTTTTTTTCTTTCTTTCTCTACTTTCTTTCTCTTCCCTCTTTACTTTTCATCTTTCTTTCTTCCTTTCCTTTTCATTTTTCTTTCTTTCTTTCTTTCTTTTTTTCTTTCTTTCTAAAATAACCTCTTTTCTTCTTTTCGTTCTTTTTCTTTCACAAAGCTTTAATTGTTATTCTTATTTTTAATGTGGTTTCTTTCTTTCTTTTTCCTTTTGCTTTCTTTTTTACTTCCATTTAATTTTCCCCCTTTTCTTTACTTTCTTTCTTTACTTTCTTTCTCTTTCTTCTTTTCCTCTTTCTTTCTTCCTTTTTCTCTTTCCTTTTTATTTTTCTTTCTTTTTTCCGTTTTCGATTTCCCTTTTCTTTCTTCTTTCTTTCTTTTTCTTTTCTCTCTTGCTTTTTCTTTTACCTTTTCTTTCAATTTTACCTCTTTCTTTTTTTTCATATTCATTCATTTTTTTCATTTATTTTTTTATCTTTGTTTCCTTTCCCTCCTTGTTTCTTTCCTTTTTTCTTTCTTTTTTCTATTTCATTTTTTTTTCATTTTTTTTTGTTTCTATTTTTATTTTAACTCTTTTTCTTTTATTTTTCTTCGAATTCCGTTATTTCTATTATATTTACGAGTTTTTCTTTCTGAATATTTTCTTCATTCATATCACTTTTCATTTGTCTTAAATCTCCAAAAACGTATTGTCATTTTTTTTCAAATAATTTTAATCGTTTCTTCTTTCATAGCTTTTCTTTTAATTATTTTTTCTTCTTTTTTTTTCAAACTGTAAAAACAAAAAAATCAAGATAGCGATTTACGAACGTTCTCACAACCGTAGATTGACATCAATCTTTCGAAAATTACAATGCTTAAGAAGTAAGTCGTTAAGGTTCTGCTTGTTTTAATTAGTATCAGTGAGGGGATAAAACAATCCGACCATTTTTTTTTAAAGAAAAGAATAAAATATGTGTGTGTATGTTTGTGATTTCGGTTAAAATGTTCAAGGTTTGCATTCATGCAGCTGAAATTATTGAAAAATATGGATTAAATTATGAACAATAAATTAATGAGCATTTTTCTTAAAAAAAAAAAAGAATTTCTGTGACGATGACAAATCCCTGATGATACCTGATTGGAGGTGTCGACAAATATTCATTTTTTTTTCATTTTTTTTTTGAATTACGATAAATTACAGTAAATATATATTTCGATGCCACAGATTTGCTTGTCAGTTGAATGACCGCAACCATTTGCACAGATCCCTTATGAGGTTTGATGCACTGTCTCTGCTCATAAGCTGGAGCATCATCGCTGATATCGAAGGATGAGGCCGACGACGCGACTTGGGAGTTACATGTAGATACTTAGGAATACCCTAAAGTGGACACCGTCTGAGTGAATTTTGCTACTCGAATTTATACTCAATATACAACCGGCACTGGTTAGGATGTTCGTTGTGGTGCAGTGGATATCGGCTCAGAATGAGAAATCGGGGAGCCGTGTTCGAATTCCAGTTGAATTCCTTGCATTCACTCACGCGCAAATACCCTTAGGAAAGGTATTAATCCGTCTTTTCCATTCAGTTATTGGTTAAATAATAGGACAGATTGGGTTCTATAGCCTTGGCTGGCAAACAGTCTACCGCAGAATGTAATGGCAGCCTACTTCGGGATAATCATCTGTACACTCAGTCATGTTTCTTTCGAGACATGATTACCCAGGCGTGTATCACGTATGGCATATAACTGACTGACAGGTTAATAATTTGAAACGCGGTTAACTGGTGATTTGCGTAACAGTTAACTTAGCCAGCCTCACCTTCAAGATTATGCGCTGTTTTTAGCACAAACCTCTCATTATATCGTGCAAATTTGATTGCGATAGGTGTGCCTCATATATCTTTATCAGAACAGGTGCTATGAGGGGTGCATTTGACTTAGTATTTGTGTATTCTTTTGGACTTAACCCACTTCACGCCGTTGGGTTTCATATTTATGTTTAAAACTAGCAGTATAGCCCGGCGTTGCTCGAGTGTAATGGAAGCTTGAAAACTAATCCATGGTCCTGGAGCTCAGACTCTTTGGACGTTGGCACGAAAGAGTAAAAAGCAATAGTTGTTTCCAGTTAAAGTGAAACTGTAGACTGAAAGAAAAATGAATAGATGTAAGTCAAATTTTGATTTCCTGGTATCGATATCAAATAAGTTTTTTTCGTCGTAAACTGAATGTTGAAGGCTAAATAAGTCCTCTGAGTAAATGGTATCATAGCTGAGACTAAGAACTACAATTATACCTACTTAGAGCCAAACCCGAAGCAAAAACTAAAATAAAAGGGCTGAAAAAATACAGACATACTGGCAGATAAACAGACACACACACAAACACCTTGTCTTATATATATATATATATATATATATATATATATATATATATATATATATATTATTGATTTTCTGCACTATTGTAAGAACTGCAATCGTGAAACTTCTGAATATCGTTTCTTATGTCTTTGTCTATGAGTGTATCAAATTTGATTAAAATCGGACCACTTCTTCTATAACCCGATTTTATCGATTTTCGATAGTTATCTGGGGTACCTCGACACAAAACCTAGCTAAGAACACTCTAAGACGCTTATAGTACAACTGTGTAAAGTTTCAAGAAAATCGGTTCAGCCGTTTAGGAGTCTATAGGTAACGGACACACACACACACACAAACACACACAAACACACACACATACACACACAGACAAAGTTCCCTTTATAAATAAGTTTAGATTTAGATTCTATCAGAAAGGCTAATACAAATGAAGAAGGGACGTTTACCTGTGGTTTATAAACTATGCAAATGCATTTGAAAAAGTACCCGACAAAAACTTGATAGAAATATTCAGTAATGAAGAATCTTAACAAGCTGCAAACCGTCTGGACAGGAAACGAATTCAGCAAATAAGAAAATAGAAAGGGTGTAAGAGAAGGATGTGTCTTTTCAACAGACAACTTGTACGGTGAAACTATTCTGATCGCCCTAGAAGTCAAATTCTTCATTGGTGCCCACAGTCTGAACAGCCTCAGGTACGCAGATGATACAGCGCTGATAGCAGACACGCGAAGGAAACTACAAGATCTCCTACAGACGGTAGCTGAAGAAAGTGGAAAGAAAGAACTAAACATAAACTCTAAGAAAACCGAATGCATGGTCATCAGTCAACAGCTCCAAATGTCGACTACAGGCGCGGGATATTAAAATAAAGCAGGTACAGAAATTTAAATACGTGGGAAGTATTCTGACAGAAGACGGCAAATGCGACACAGAGATCCGAATTCAAATTGGCATGGCCAAAGGTGCATTCCAGAAGCTAAGTATTGTATTAAGAGACATGAAAAATTTGCTAGAGACAAAGAAGAGAGTACTGGATTGGTATTATGATGTCTGTTCTTCAATATGGCAATGAAGGCGGACAATTTCCTTAAAGATGAAAGAAAGATTTGAAGCAACCGAAAAGTGGTTCTACAGAAGGATGCTGAGGATACCATGGACCGAACATGTGAGCAATAATAAGGTTTTACAGAGGATAGAACCGAAATTTTCCCAGGTACTAAAATTTAGCATATATTGCGTTTTTCTGATTAAAGGAAAATCAGGGAAAACTCGTCTACAACACGATATATTTAGTCTTTTGGAACCGTTTTCCAATGAAAATTATTATTATTATTATTATGTCATTTTTTCATCATATTTCGATTTCTGCTTTGGTCTCACTACCAACCAAGTCTGCGGGGAGACCTAAGGCAGGTCGTGGCGTGTTGTTATGACTCCATTTCATGTTTTTCTATCTTCCCTATCATCCCTAGCATTACATAGATAAAGTTTTCCTTAGTGTGTGGGCTGTACTTAATAAGACAATTTTTGTATCTCTCTTAAGCTGGGGTTTCCAGGGATTCTCTCAATGCGTTGTTTTGTTCCATTTTTTATAATTCCAAGTGCACCTACTATCACTGGCATGATTCGTGTTTTCAATTTCCACGTTTTTTCTCTTTCAATTTTCAGGTCTTTATATTTTGACAGTTTTTCGAATTCCTTAGTTGCTATGTTACAATCCGCTGGACAAACCATATCAATTAATAAGCAGGTTTTTTCTTTTTGTGTTCTTAACAATAATATCCGGCCTATTTGCTTCAATTTTTCTGTCTGTGTAGATGGTGTAATCCCATAGAATGGTTACATCTTCTACTTCTGTAACCGGTGCTGGATGATGTTCATACCATTGTTTGTTTACAGCTTTTCCATAATGTTTGCACATTGCCCAATGTAAATATTGCCATACTCTATCGTGGCGATTTTTATATTTATTTGGAGCAAGCACAGAACAGCCTGAGATTAGGTGGTCTATTGTTTCTTGGTGTTTATCACAAAACCTGCATTTTGGATCCATATTATTATGCATAATATTTGCCTGATAGTTTCTAATGAAAAGACTTTGGTCTTGTGCTGCAAGAATAAAGCCTTCAGTTTCAGACTTTAATCCAGATGCACGTAACCATAGATGAGTATTAACTTTGTCAACATTGGATTTATTGGCACGTTCTGGATATTGGCCATGCAGTGGTTTGTCTTGCCAGCGCTGTTTCATCTGTTCAAGAGCTTTATCTTTGGCTTTCATTTTCATATTTTTGGCCGCAATAGTCGGTTCTTGGCTTCTGTTTTGCTTTTCTACAGAATCTACTAAATGTAAATCTTGTTTGTATTGACTGCCTTCTTTTATTATTGAATATTTTTTCTTTCTTTCTTCATGTTGCCTTACTAACTGTATCATCCAATCCTTTATTGTTTCTATGTATGTTAGTAAGCCAATAGTTGTTGTCTTGTATGACAATTCCAGCTGAATAAGACCCCTTCCACCTTCTTTACGGGGTATGTATAGACGGTCTACATCAGCCTTTGGATGATGCATCTTATGCTTAGAAAGAAGCTTTCTTGTTTTAGAATCCATTCGCCTGATGTCGTTTAGAGTCCAGTTTAAGATGTTGAAGCTATATTGGACAACTGGGATTGCAAAGCTATTAATGGCCATAACTCTGTTCTGAGAATTCAATTCAGTTTTTAATATCATTATTATTATTATTATTTTGTCATGTTCTTCATAATTTGATTTCCGTATGGTTACACTACCTAACATGTTTGCGGAAATACCTAAGGCAGGTCGTGGTGTGTAGTCATAACTACATTTCTACGGTTTGTCTTGCCAGCGTTGTTTTATCTCTTCAAGAACTTTATTCTTGGCTTTCTTTTACGTATTTTTTGCTGCAACAGTTGGTTCTTGGGTTCTTTTTTTCTTTTCTATAGAATCTACTAAATGTAAAGCTTGTTTTTTATTTACTACCTTCTTTTATTATTGAATATTTTTTCTCTCTTTTCATATTGTTTGATTAATTGTATCATACAGTACTTTTATTGTTTCCATCTATGTTAGTCAATAATTTTTTATGACAATTCTAGGTGAATACGACCTTTTCCACCTGCTTTACGGGTTTTGTATAGACGGTCTACATCAGCTTTTGGATGACGCATCTTATGCTTAAAAAGATTTCTCATCTGATGATTAGATTTTTTAAAAATAGCTTGTAAAAATTCATTCTTCTGACTAAAGTGTCCATAAAATATTTCATGCACAGAAGCAAGTAAAATCTCCTCGAATTAAAAAAAATTTCTTAGTTTTATTGCCTTTTCAGGGAAGGTTTTTGTGAATGCGGGTCCTGTTTAGATGTTCAGTAAGATGTGCAGGAAGCCATTTCTAATCTTAGGTTACTGGTTGTGACTTGGAAGAAGATGCGTAAACAAAAGAAATCAAAGGAAATAATAATAATAATAATAATAAATATAAAAATTGTCACAACAGAATGAGGCAATATTTACACTGGACAATGTGCAAACACTATGGAAAATATGTATACAAACACTGGTATGAACATCACCCAGCACCGGTTACAGAAATAGAAGATGTCACCATTCTATGGGATTACACCATCTACACAGACAGAAAAATTGAAGCAAATAGGCCGGATATTATTGTTAAGAACACAAAAAGAAAAAACCTGCTTATTAATTGATATGGTTTGTCCAGCGGATTGTAACATAGCAACTAAGGAATTCGAAAAACTGTCAAAATATAAAGACCTGAAAATTGAAAGAGAAAAAACGTGGAAATTGAAAACACGAATCATGCCAGTGATAGTAGGTGCACTTGGAATTATAAAACATGAAACAAAACACACACACACACACACACACACACACACATACATACATACACACATACATTGAAAGAATCCCTGGAAACCCCAGCTTAAGAGATATACAAAAAATTGTCTTATTAAGTACAGCCCACACACTAAGGAGAACTTTGTCTATGTAACGCTAGGGATGATAGGGGAGATATAAAAAACATGAAATGGAGTCATAACAACACGCCACGACCTGCCTTAGGTCTTCCCGCAGACTTGGTAGGTAGTGCGACCATAGCAGAAATTGGAATATGATGGAAAATGAAATAATAATAATAAAAATAATAATACTAATTGTAATAATAATCTGATAAACCAAGGAGCTCAAATTAACAAAACCCAAAGTGCACAAAAACTCCAGGAAATCCAAGAATAGGTATTATATGTCAGGCTTATATGACCTGTAAAGAATTTTGTTGATTGTCAGATTTGGGTAATATTTAACTTTTTGTTTAAATGGGAACTACAGATGTGCATTTTGGTGCAATCGATATAAACTCGGAACGAGAAATCGTGGAACCGAGTTCGAATTCCAATTGAATTCCTTGCATTCACTTATGTGCAAATACCCTTGGGAAAGGTATTAATCCGTCTCTTCTCTCCAGTTATGAGCTAAATAGCAGGACAGAGTGGTTTTTATAGCCTTGGCTGGCAACCAGTATACCGCAGGAAATATGGCAACCTTCTGCGGGATAATCTTCTGCCCAGTCAGTCATGTCTCTTTCGAGACATGATCGCCCAAGCGTGTATCGTTTATGGCACTTGACTGATTTATATGAATGTCAGATTTTGATAATATTTAACTTTTTGTATAAGTGGGAACCACCACATTGTTCACTTACCTTTAGTCGTTATCCATGACCCGGCATGTTCAATATAAAATAAATGTTAGTTTTAATTATTTTTCATCAAAATAATAATAATAATAATAATAAAGTCCCATCCACACCAAAATACGCATTACGTTACACACACAAACATACAAAAATGAACAATAATAAAACAATCAAAATAATAATAAAAGGATTATCAATTTTCTCAATAATAATAATAATAATAATAATAATAAATAAACAAATAAATAAACTGTCATAAACTACATCCGGGTCCTGGATATGACAAAAAACCGCATCTGGCAGCAAAGCCTCTGATTAGAAATTTTTGAGGAGCATGGAAACACCTCTTAAACCCGTTGTTCCCAGGTCTACCCTGACGCGGAGTGGTAACACCTGTTAGGGTCCAAGCTATGGGCAAACAGTTCACTTTAAAACTGGCGTCAAATAGCTATGAAAGTATAAAAATAGGCTTTGATATTAAAAATGCCAGCAGTACTTTTTTGAAGAAGATAAACTTTACCAGTTATACATTTTTGGAGAAATAAATACATACAAGCAACACATTTGACTCACGACAGAATGTTCTTTCGAAAGAATGGGTCAATTAAACCTGATATACTAAATGAATTCTTAGAAAGAGCACATATTCTATTTATCGGAATATATCGCAAAAATCTTGTCAGTATTAAATAACCCATTCTAGTTGATATGTCGTAAAACAAAACAAAATATGTCGTAAAACAAAACAAAATATGTCGTAAAAAAACAAAAAAAAACAAAGAAACAAAAAAATAATAAAATATATCCCAAAATGAAAATAAAAGAATTTAGTGGATATTTTACATACGCCTAGACTTCGTCGTCAGTACACTTCATATATATATATATATATATATATATATATATATATATATATATATATATATATATATAATTCCAGGTGAAGAGGACTCTATTTTTTTTTTTTTTGAGTGGTCTGGCATTTATTTTATTATAAACAGTGCTCAATATAATGAGTATTATAGAGCTTAATATCATTATATAGTTATGAATAAATTGTACATTGCGACACGGAAATTTCTATGTTTCCAGATAGATTCTCATCATCAGGCAATGTTTGATGTTGGTTGTGCAGATGATTTACATTTAAATGTAAATCATCTGCACAAATGCATCAACATTGCCTGATGATGAGAATCTATCTCGAAACATAGAAATTTCCGTGTCGCAATGTACAATTAATACATATCTATATAATTATATATATAGTCATCCGCAGACAGATCTGTTTCGCAGATCATCGGTGTGGTTAGACATCAGATTGTTTTTAGTCAGGCTTGAAACCCGACGTCAGTCGGCGATTCTACCTCTGAGCTATGGGCGCTCGGTAGAAGAAGGCGGATTTTTAGCTGAGAGTGTTCTAATTCATTACTGAATGATATATATATATATATATATATATATATATATATATATATATATATATATCAGCATGCAGTGTGGGTATAGAAGAATCCAAAGGAGTATCCTGTACATACAGTCGTAGGATAACTCTCTAAGAAGCTCTAAATATATATGTATATAAATACATATAGAGCAAATATAAGAAAGATTCAGGCAGTTACGTTATTTCATGGTTAAGCGGAAGGATAAGACTATTTCAGGCGAACCATCATCAGCTTCCTTCTTTATTGTACAAAGGATTTTACACGAATAATTTTTCTTATATATATATATATATATGTGTGTGTGGGGGGGGGGTGCAGCAACCGTTCTTTCAATATTGTTTCGTTGAATATGACAGACAAGAAAAATTTGATGAAGTTTTTACTGAGATTTCCAAGTTGTGTAAATCATTTAACTTTGACTCTGAAATTTCTGCAATATTACAAGACGTTGCACTTCAATTTAGACTTTCTTCAATATTACACGATATTGCACTTCGATTTAGAATTTTCTTCAACCTTAAATGACATGCTTGGATATGACATGGCATAGCACTTCAATTCAGACATTTTATCAACATTCCATAGTATTACACATCGATTTACCTTTTTCTTCAGCTTTTTATTACACTTCAATTTCGACATTTCTTCAATTTGATACGAAATTGCACTTTGATTTAGAGTTTTTTCAATATTGAATTTTATACTTCAATGTAACACTTTCTTCAATGTTACATGACACTGCACTTCGCTTTAGATTTTTCTTCAATATTAGACAACGTTGCACTTCTCTTTAGACTTTTCTTGAACATTTTACGAAATTACACTTTGATTTATACTTTTCTTTAACATCATATGTTGTTGCACTTCGATACAGACTTTTCTCCAACATTGCATATTGTACTTCAGTGTAGAGTTTTCTTCAATGTTGCACAAAATTGCAGTTCGATTTCCACATTTTTTCAACATTGAACACAGCATTTCTACTTAATCTGTTCTTCAATGTTACTCGACATTACACCTCGGTTGAATCACTTTTTCAGCATTAAACGTAAATGAAACTTTTTGTCAAGCTTGCTTATATTTCAGATAACAAAAAAGACAAGATTTTACTAAGAGCTAAACACGACAGGAAATTGTGGAGAGACATGATCACAATGATCCTGAAGGGACGTGGTACACAGAAGAAGAAGAATCTGTTTAGAGTGGCTTGTGCAAATGGATTAAGAGATATAGCAAAAATACTAAAAGTAAAAAGAGACAGAAAGTTGTGGAGCGATATGAAACCCCTAGTTTGGAAGGGACACTTCCACCAGAAGATGTCATATCGATGGTCCTGGTGAGCTCGTGAATATCTCGAAAAAAAAAACACAGACTGCGATAATAAAAATATGTGGATAAACATGAGAAAGGCGCATTGGAGACAAAGAACCTGTTCTTTGGATATTTACGCAGGAGCACAACAAAAGTGAATGTTAATTATATTATTAGACAAAATTTCTTTCTACTATGTTATTTTTTTCTCTAATTAATTTTTTTTTTTTTTTATAAGCGTTTCACCCCGAGCAAGGCATGTCACTGCCACTACTGTGCAGGGGGCTACGTAGAGTGGAGAAAGGCTGATTAAATATAGGAAATGACAGAGGGTGGGTGATAGGCGGGTAAGGATACCAAGAATGAGGGTTGGGTAGATGAGAGTGTTGTGAGAATAGTTGGGAGTTAGTGTGATAGGAGGTGTCTATTGACCCTACATTTAAACACCTGGAGATTGTAACTGTCGGGAAAGCAGACTTGTGGAAGGGAGTTCCACAGGCGGGAAGTGCGAGAAAAGAAGCTGTTGGAGTAGAATTTACGGTTACATCTTATTTGTTTAACTGTAAAAGGGTGGGACCTAGTTGCTAATCTAGTATCTTGTGTAAATTCGTGCTTAGGCGGCACCAGTGATCTAAGCTCTTCGGAGCAGAAGCCATGAAAGTACTTGTAGAAGAGGCACAGGGAAGCCACATCACGCCGGTGTGAGAGCGGCTGCAGCCGGTCTGCCAAGTCAGTATCAACCACGTTACAGATCCTCCTTTGTATTTTGTCAAGTAGCCCAAGGAGAGCAGCAGGGGCACCCGACCAGATATGGCAGCAATATTCAATACACGGGCGGATGGTAGATTTGTATATGTGCAGAATAGATTCAGGTGGGAAAAATTTCCGGGCCCTGCACAGGGAGCCCACTTTCATAGCAGCAGATTTGGCAATGGATTCAATATAGTCATTCCATTTGAGGTCCGCCGAGAGTGTAAGGCCAAGGAGGCGTAGTATTTTACTCTCTGGGAGGCTAGCTTGAATTAATTAATTAATTAATAAAACATCCATTCTGCTTTTGGTAATTTATTAATTAATTAAATAAAGTTCTCTTCTTCTCTTATTCATTTAACCAGATTGTTCTTAATCTCGCATTATGAATGAGCGTACTTTTAAAGTGGTGTTATAATGTGGAGTAGGGGTATGTAGTATGTATCGAACACGGTAAGCAAGTTGTTAGCGCGTTCGTAGTTGATGTTATTGAATATTGGGTTTTTCGATTTTATTAATAAGGCCGCCATTACTTTTAGTCCTTTTTGCATGTCGATGATGCTATGGTATTTGTATTGTCAACGAATATGTGCCAGATAGGGTTTGGTAGATTCCCATGTGTGTTTAAATGAGATTGAATTGCGCTCCGTTTAAAGGTGTATATATCCACTACACTGTTAATAATATATCAATTAGAAATAGGTTTTCTTGCTTGTGTGCAAAATTTATGTAATCTAATAAACAAATAAATCAATTAGGAAAATTCGTTATAGTAATATGTTAGATAATTTTATTACACTTTATTACTAATTTATATTCTTATTTCATTATTACTATTATTTTATTACCAGTTTTATTCTATCTTACTATTTTTGGATTTAATCACAACATCCTGGATTAATACATTCTTCATTACTATAATTTTCTTCTATCTTATCTTATATATCTTGTTCTTTTCCTTTCTATCTGATCTGATTCAATCCTGTCTATCTGAGCGCATAATGAAAGTCATCTTGAATGGCAATGCCTCAACATCCTACTGCACGAACCCTGGAGTCCTCCAAGTCTATATCCTAGGCCCGACACATTTCCTGATCTTCATAAATGATCTCCCAGACGTGATCAAGTCCCAAGTTGGCATCTACAAAGATGATACCACAATCTACTCCCGCATCAAAAAGAAATCCGGTGAGGCGGACAAACATAACCTCGCTGCTGATCTTGAGAAGGATTTACACTCAGTGGTGGGATGGGGTAAGAAATGGCTTGTAAATTTCAATGCTTCAAAAATGGAACTGCTATCTGTCAACCATTATAGGCAACCTCTCCTGTCCTCCATAAGCATGGGCCAAGCGAGTCTCCCTGAAAGCAATATATTACGCTCCTCGACTTTCCCTATCTTACAACTCCAAGTGGAATCGTTATATTGAGTCAATAGCTAAATCCATTGCTAGGAAGGTTGGGTCTCGGTGTCGGTTCAGGAAGTTTTTTGCGCCTGAATCCATCTTTCACATATACAAATCAACCATCCGTCCGTGCATAGAATACTGCTGTCATCTATGATCAGGCGCCCCTGCTCTTCATCTCAGTGTTCTCGACAGGCTCCAAAGGAGAATCTGTAATGTGATAAGTAATGTAATGTGATAAGTCCTGCCACTTTCTCACCGGCTGGATGTGGCTTCCTTCTGTCTATTCTACAAATATATTCATGGCTTCTACTCCGACGAGTTAAAGTTACTGGTGCCCCCACCACAAGAATTTACTCGTGCAACCAGACTGGCAACAAGGTCCCACCCACTTACAGTTAGATCAACCAAATGCAGCCGTCAATTCTACTCCATCAGCTTCTTTTCCCGTCTGTGGAGATCCCTTCCGTATACTTGCTTTCCTGGCGGCTATAACCTCCAGGAATTTAAATGCAATGTCAATTCCCATCTCCCATCCACTTGACTCCAGTTCTTTCTACATCACCTTTTATTATCTCTTATTATTATTGTTTTCATCACAACATTCTGACTCAATACATTTTTCATAATTCTTATATATTCATTAATAATTTTAAGCCATCTTGTAATTGTTACATTTTTCTATACAGTCCGACTTAAAACACTAGTTATTATTGCTTCTACTATTATTTTTACAAGTTTTACTACACCTTACTACTGTTGCTTTTTATCACAGCACTCTGCCGCAATACATTCTTCATCATTACTTTTTACTAACTTAATCCGTCTTAATCTTGTTCAAAATCTCACCTCTAAATATTTCGCCATTACTCTTTTTAAATCTTGTCAAATATCTTCATGGCCTGCATTTCTCGCACGTCGTAAACTCACTTAGAAATGGAAAGGCTGAGCATAAAGAAATGGGTGGACACAAACGTTCATTGTACCACCCACAAGCGCGTGTCTGACAACATATCTGTTTGTTGAGGGAGGTGACATTTTGTATCCAATCAATTGGCGTTACTCGGCTTTTCAGTCACCGGATACTGATAGGGAAAAAAGACAAGGTTCATGTTAAGGGATAAGCGATAAGCAGATAATAAAAGTAGCATCGGGTGGGTTGTCTTTTCCGGCCCGCCCTCTTACCAGCTCTCGTAAAATGTCATCTAAACTTATTTATAAATGGAACCTTGTCTCTCTCTCTCTGTGTGTGTGTGTGTGTATGTGTGTGTATGTGTGTGTATGTGTGTGTCCGTTACCTATAGACTCCGAAACGGCTAAACCGATTTTCTTGAAAATGTACACAGTTGTACTATAAGCGTCTGCGAATGTTCTTAGCTAGGGTTTGTGTCGAGGTACTCCCGATAAATATCGAAAATTAATAATCGAAAATATCGGGTTTTAATCAAATTTGATACACTCATAGACAAAGACAAAAGAAACGATATTCAGAAGTTTCAAGGTTGCAGTTCTTACAATAGCGCAGAAAATCGATAATATATATATATAAGGTAAGATGTTTGTGTGTGTGTCTGTTTATCTGTCTGTATGTCTGTATTTTTTTCAGCCCTTTTATTTTAGTTTTTGCTTCGGGTTTGGCTCTAAGTAGGTATAATTGTAGTTCTTAGTCTCAGCCATGATACCATTTACTCAGAGGACTTATTTAGCCTTCAAAATTCAGTTTACGACGAAAAAAAATTATTTGATATCGATACCAGGAAATCAAAATTTGACTTACATCCATTTATTTTTCTTTCAGTCTACGTTTTCGCTTTAACTGGAAACAACTATTGCTTTTAGTCTTTCGTGCCAATGTCCAAAGAATCTGAGCTCCAGGACCATGGATTAGTTTTAAAGTTTTCATTACACTCGAGCAATGCCGGGCTATACTGCTAGTATATAAATAAAATAAAGGGCAAAATAGATTTATTGCGTTATCAGGGCGACATATGGGAGCAGGGGTTGCAGAATAACCTCTATTGATGAGAAAAGTTATTTATTTTAATCATTTCACGCCAGGCAAGGCGATAAAGTCACTGAGATGCAAATAATTACTGGCAGTGAAAAATAATGAGAGAACTTTAGCGGGAAGAAAGAACAATAAGAACAGATATAAAGAAGACAGAAGATGGTGATTAATGTTGCATTTATCTAATTTACTAAAAATTTTGTTGATTCGCTGATTTTGTCTAAAGGCATATCAACACCTGTATGAGTTACTTAATGTCAAAATGTAAATATTTTGAACATAAATAAATGTAGATAAAATATTTTATTGGTCAATTTGCTATAAAATCTATTGTTAGTTATTTTGCTATAAAATGTATTACTGGTCATTTTGCTATAAAATGTATTGTTGGTAATTTTGCCAAAATATGTATTGTTGGTCATTTTGCTATAAAATTTATTATTGGTCATTTTGCCATAAAATGCATGATTGGCCATTTAGTCCTAAGAAACGATATTTGCTTCAGTGCACAAAAAGGAACGTTACATTTGGTGGAAGAAATGTAATGGTGTTTGGCATGATTTCATTCGTTGGTACGGGACCTCTTGTTAGGCTACACGGTAAAATTAACGCAACATTATACAAAGAGATATTGAAGAAACATGTTGTACCTAATTAACTGCAATTAACCAACCAGCTGTATTTATGCATGATAACGCGCCATGTCACACAACAAAGTCTGTTAAATCATTTCTTTCTGACGAGGATGTTACTGTTATGAAGTGGCCTGCTTAAAGCCCAGACATGAATCCTATTGAGAATGTTTGAAAGTTACTAAATGAAAGAGCTAAGGAAAGGAATCCAACAAACGTCGAAGAACTATGGACTAATTTGAAAGGAGAATGGGAGAAAATATCCGTTAATGAATGCAAGACATTAATTCGTTCATGTAGCAAAAGATATCAAACTGTTATCGGAAGTAAAGGTTTTTCACATCAAGTACTAATGAATTATGAACGCTATTTTCATTGGGATATCATGTCTCCATTATAACAATATGATTTTATTAATCGTTCTGATGTTTTTGATCACCTATTGTTTTCGAAAGTTATATAATAATTCTTATAACTTTATCAAAATAAGTTCATTGCGCTTTATATTTTGGAATTATATAATTTACCTTTATATCATTATTTTCCTTGATAAAATGTTCTACGAAGCTTTAAAATAAAAAGTTATTTCACATTTAGACTTTTTCTTAACATCGTTTTGATCTTTATGCTCGCTACTGTATTTCATAATGAGAGAAAAAATTCTTATGAACGTTTCCTGTTTCAAAAGCAAAAGATGTTTACACGTTTGATCTTCCTTAGTGATAGTTGCCAATGGTTTAAAATGCCTACAATTCTACACCCTTGTGCAAATTAATTGAAACAGCTACTTCAGTTTTCTTATTTTCACCATGCAGTCAGTTTTAGGCCCACTGGAGTGACAGGGTGTAATCGATTTCCATATTTTCTTCAGATTTGGTCATTTGCAGTAGTTTGCAGATTTTTATCACGTCCAGACACTATTCTCTCGGCTGTCGATTAGTTGTCCTTTTGACCGTTGACTGCAATGCACGTTACTCCAAGGAAGCGTACGAATATTGTAACGCTGCACGAACACACTAGTAAGCTTTACAGAAAGATCGCGGATATTGTTGATGTCAGTCTCTCAACTGCCAGTCTTGTCATCAAGGCGAAAAAACAAACTGGATCCATCAGTTCAAAACATAAAGGAAAATGCAGTTGGAATACAAAAACAACGCCAAATGACGACGTATACGTGTTCAGGGAAAGTGTGATAGATTCCTAGGAAGACATTATTCGTTTTGCTTCAGTTATTTTGCACAAGAGGTTAGTTTCCCCGAAATTTTAAAAATTCTAAAAACTCAGCGATTAATCACTGTTTATGCATGGTGGTTACATATGAGAGAATGTGCGAGTGAACAAGTGAATGCAAAATAAAATAATATTTTAGGAGACATTTTCCTTGATCATTGTTTATGTATGTGATTATGTATAAGAGAATGTGTGAATGAACAAGTGAGAATGAAACAAAATAACATTTTAAGAGACATTGTCCTTAATCATTTTTATACATGTGGTTATGTATGAAAGAACTAGCAGTATAGCCCGGCGTTGCTCGGGTGTAATGAAAGCTTTAAAACTAATCCATGGTCCTGAAGCTCAGACACTTTGGACGTTGGCACGAAAGACTAAAAAGCAATAGTTGTTTCAGTTAAAGCAAAACCGTACACTGAAAGAAAAATAAATGAATGTAAGTCAAATTTTGATTTCCTGGTTTAGATATCAGATAAGCTTTTTCGGCGTAAATTGAATTTTGAAGGCTAAATAAATCCTCTGAGTAAATGGTATCATGGATGAGACTAAGAACTACAATTATACCGACTTAGAGCCAAACCCGAAGCAAAAACTAAAATAAAAGGGCTGAAAAAATACAGACATACAGGCAGATAAACAGACACACAAACAAACATCTTGCCTTATATATATATATATAATCGATTTTCTGCACTATTGTAAGAACTGCAACCATGAAACTTCTGAATATCGTTTCTTATGTCTATGTCTATGAATGTATCAAATTTGATTAAAATCGGACCATTCCTTCTATAACCCGATTTTTTCGATTATCGATTTTCGATATTTATCGGGGGTACCTCGAGACAAAACCTAGCTAAGAACACTCGCAGACGCTTATAGTACAACTGTGTACATTTTCAAGAAAATCGGTTTAGCCGTTTCGGAGTCTATAGGTAACGGACACACACACAGACACACACAGACAAAGTTCCATTTATAAATAAGTTTAGATGTGTGAGTGAACAAGTGAGAATGAAACAAAATAACATTTTAAGAGACATTGTCCTTCATAATTTTTTATATATGTAGTTATGTATAAAAGAGTGTGTGAGTGAACAAGTGAGAACAAGACAAAATAACATTTTAAGAGATATTTTCCTAAATAATTTTTTCATATGTGGTTTTGTATGAAAGAATGTGTGAGTGAACAAGTGAGAATGAAAAGAACCGTTATTTTTCTTATGAAATTAATTGACATTCAAAATGAACAAACGGGTTGCATTTTGCCCGCGGCTGATTTAAATTATAATGGTAAACTTAAAATATTTCAACTAATTTCGCTGAAAAGAAAGCTTTATTATAATTCTGCTTGTCCCTCTCTTCTTTAGTTAGTTTGCTCGACCGTTACGTCCTACCAGTACCTCATAAATAATAGACTATTCCATTTTGGCACGGAACTGATATATCAGAAACTCTACTTAGTTTCAGTGAGAAAATGAATGAAGATATAAAAAAATAACGAAGGAAAGATAGAGCTGTTTAACGTCTATTCCAAGGAATTGGAAATAGTTTTAAATTTCAGATCTTTTCAATTGTACGCTATTACTAATAGATAAATTTATTAATAAAAATCTTTGCAAGACACATTTTCGTCTAATTTGCAATTATTTCTCGTAAAAATTAATATTTTTTGCTTTTTCCTTTACGACATGTCGCAAACCGTGGGAAGCCTGGATTCATAGGAAAAAATGCAAAATGGAGGAAAGCAAGTTTCTATCAAGAATTTCTGTCATTAGAAGTTCGCTTTTATATGATTTACATTCGGACTAGTAATCATATCTTTTTTGCTACTATTTTGAACGTTGTATCTTTCAGCCCTTATAAGGTGTTTCTCGATCTGGATAAACTTCAAGGAATTTCGAACTGAACCTCAGGGTAGATTGTTCTCATGTTTAAGGTCGTCTTGCTCTTTTTCTAGGTACATCCACTTTTTAGCCTAGGTACCTCCACTTTTTAGACTAGATACATCCACTTTTTAGACTAGGTACATCCACTTTTTAGACTAGGTACATCCACTTTTTCTAGGTACCTCCACTTTTTAGACTAGGTACATCCATTTTTTAGACTAGGTTCTTTTAACTTTTCACTGAAAGAAACATTACAGCATGATGAAAAATGAAAATAAGGGCTCAAATTTGATATCGTCAAAATATTTATGTTACTATTAAGAGAAAAGACCAACGTATTTTTATTTTATTTATTTACTTATTTATTTTCTTTTTATTAAATTTTTTAATCAGTTGTAGGCCGCTCGAAATTTTGGCTAAAAATCCTGTTTTTTACATCACCGGTCGACGTAATATTTGCGATTAGTGTTGTCGCGCTATTTCCAGTGAGAAAAACATTGATTTGGAAATTCTTGTACAAATCAAATGATTGTCGGATTTTAATGAAAATTTCAGAATTTATTTATAAATTAATTAAAATATTTTGGAATTTTTTGTTTAAAATTTTAACAAAATTTTTTTTTTACATATGTTACCCCAAAATTACTTAATTTCATGTAGTTTTGAGAAATTAAATTTTCATCCAATTTCTTTTTTTAAGTAAAAGCAGGAATCGTTGGAGAATATAAAGCCTTAATTGTTTTTCCAAATTACTGCTCATTTACCGAAATTTTCTTTGAATTGTAAAATAAAAAATGCAATAAAACTATGAAATTATTTAATTACAAAGGCTTTTAAATGCTTTTATAAATAAGATTTATTAAAGACACTTGTTTGAAGAGCTGCTTTATGAATAATGAATTTTTACAAGAATTGTCATCATTCATTTTAATTTTATCTATAATAATTTTAAATATATAAATCTTTTAAAATTTTGCATTAGGTAATACCGTTTTTAAATGAAAACTATCTCTATTTACTAATCAAAAATTGTAAAGCTTCATAAAAGTCATTTTGCACCCAAATCTTTTAAATATTTTTCATTATGTAAACATTCCGAATTTTTAAGTATGGTAGTTTATACATAACATTATCATTAAAAGGTCTCGTATTAAGAGTTGCCATCCCCTTAAAACCAATAAAACAAAGCGTTCAATTAGAATTCGTAAATTTATGTCATTTCTGCTCCACCATACCTAGCTTTTTAGTACGTCAGGTTGTCAATAAATCAATCAACACATCAGTAAAAACAAGACTCTGTGGTTAAGAAATACTTGTGTACTACGTTTAAGTAAGTAATATTTGTTTCAAATCAGATTAATTTAACGTTACATTTGTTAAATTTCTTTAAATAACTTGTCACAATTATATATTTTATTTTTGCACGATTTTTAAAACCAAGAATTAAATTTTGTCTACAAATGTGTTAAAATGGCGAATCTTAATGATTTTACTGAATCGATTCCAGGCAAAATAATTTCTCGAGTATTTTGATGACTGGAAACAGTAAATTTAATAATTTAGATTTCAATTAAA